>APFE030338334.1:0-66988 GCA_000404065.3 Pinus taeda | reverse complement strand
CAGCGGCATCATCAAGCGAGCCTGGTCAGCAACAGACAAAGGAACCTCCTGCTACAACAAAAGATCATAATAGCGAGCAGGAGGAACAACAGAGGAAATACCAAGAGGAAAAGCAGAAGAAGGAACAGGAAGAACGGTTAAAGAAAGAGCAAGAGGATAAACAGCGAAGGGAACACGAGGAGAAACAGAAGAAAAAGCAGGAACAATTGCAGAAGGAGTCTCAAACCAAACAGACCTCCATCGATACCAATGTAGATACTACCACAGACCCCAAATTACTCCACAAATGGCAGCAGTTTGATTCTATTATCAGTGGAGGAAAAGGCAGAAAAAGTACAGACACTCCTAAGACCAGCAATATGCAAGATGACACTTCATCTCAGGTTCTAAGTGGAACCAGCGGCCCACCTAAATCTAAAGATATTGAGATAATTCCGAAAGATCCCAGTGATCAAATCATTCTACAGGTAGAAGATATTCCTCCATTGGATGTTTTCTACAGCCTGAGGCATAGAGCAGTGGTAAAGTGATCAAGGAAAAGACGAAGGCTTGATCAACCTTCTATTTTTCCAGAACAAACGGTCACGGGTAATGTAGTATGGAAGGAGAAACTAGACCCCTCCAATGATCTAACTAAATTGTCACAGTACGCTGGAGCCTATTCAGCTGCAACAATCGACAAAGCATCGGAGGTAAGTCTTTTATTAAAGACTAAAGACCAAGAAATCTCCACATTACAGACAGAATTGGCCGAGATAAAGCAAAGGGTAATGCAAGCGGAGGAGCAGTTAGCGGCACAAAAACAGAGGACAGTGCAAGCAGAAGAACAGTTGTTGGCACAACAACAAACAAATAATCAGTTGGCCCAACAGTTGGAGGCGGAGAAGCAAAGGATCGACCAGAATGCGATCCAGAAACAAAATGAATTAAGGGAGGTGTTGGAAAAGTTGAAAGCAGCGAATGAGCAAATGGTGAAAACCAAGGATGAGCAAATTGCTCAAATAACATCGCAGCTAGAAAAGATAAAAGGAGATTCGCAGGTAACAGAGTTCAGGAATGAAGCAACATTGATAAATAATGTTCTAATATCACAGGTTAAACTCTTGTGTCAACAGATCGCTCAAGCGGAGCCACTCTGCGAATTAACTATATCCATAAATGAGCAGGTAGAAAAAGCTAGGGATGACTTGAATCAAGCCGATGAGGCTATTACTGCACATCTTGAATGGCAAGATTCGAATTCGGGAAAAGCAGGCAATTTGCCCAGGATACTTGAGGTTCATAAAGATATACTTTTCATGGAATGGCACACTCAGGTGTTAAAAGCAGAGAAAGTAGCTTCAAGATGTAGATCAACTTCTAGCAATTTAGTTGATTTAGTTAACAACACTCTCTACTTAGCAAACATGATTTCCCAGTGTACACCAGGAAAGATTACAACAACAAATGCATTGGAGCAATCATGTTATCCTGAGTTAGAAGGCAGAGGAAGATTAATCACCGGGATTAATAGTTTAAACATGGAAACGTATTGGCACTTCCTAGTTAAGCCTCATACACAAAGAGCCGCCCTGAAATGTTTAACAGATGCCATCAAGTGTATGATTCCCGACATTCAAGATGCCACCTATGCTACCCAGCTCAGTTCGCGCCTCAACAAACCTCCTGAAATTGAGCCAATTCTTGCCATTAATCAGCTCAGATTCAAAGGAAAGCAGCCGACCCAATGAATCATCCTCCAGCTCCCCAGATCGCCAGCCGAAATAGCAACAAAAGTTATTGATATCAGTTTAAGTAGCATTTCTGTTTTATAGATATTTAGATTAGTATTGTATTTATAGACCCTTTCATGTTTTTAGAAAGGGTCGTAAAATTTTGTAAGAGACTTAACATACTGAAGTTTGCACTACTGTGCTTCAGCCCATATTCTTTTATGAAATTCGACCATTTGTTCTTACTTTAATGAAGGAATTTCTTTATACAATTGTGCACTATTGTCGTTGACTGAAGAATGTTTATGCGTTAAGGGAAGAACTACACATAGCGATTGATATCTGGGAGTGGCAAGCAGCTCATATGGTACTTCTATCTGTGTCTGAAGTCATTCTGTTTATGTGAATTGTTATGTAATTATTCTTGCTATCGTTGATTATATGCATGCGCTATAACAGCAAATCTTATTCATTCTACTATTGGGTGTTTAGTGATGTGCCTTTACTTTTAAATCATGTATATGATAATGATATGAATGTATAAAGTGTGGTAATTTTGCTTCAATCGCTCTGCTTAACTATTTAAGCACAGCAATCTTAAATGATTTAATATCTATGTCGTGAAGATACAGTCATCTATATGCTTGTCTTTTAGGCATAGAGCATCAAAAGCTACGCTTTAGAGCTTAATAGATTCCCGGGATAGTTTCATTTACTTATATTTCTGTCAATAGTTTTAGCCTTTCACTTACCACTAGTGTTATCTATAAATCATTCACTCATCCCATTTATCTATTTTTGGGAAACTGGTCCCATTATCCCCAGTCGAAGCCACTACCCCAAACGGAAAAGGAGCTGCACTAAGGTCCGGACCAGGTGGTTTCCCCAATGTTGTTGCAGCGATTTTCGAGGCCTCAACACAACCTATCCCACAAAGGAAACCACAGAGATTGCAACCATCTTCAAAACTAGGACTACAAGGATGAAGAAGCTCCTCTAGAGCTTAGTAGTAACAAGAAGATCACTATCAACAAGGTCCAACACCTGCACATCAAAAGGAACAAGCATCAAAAGAGGCAAATACATAGAAAATATGCAGATTGAAAATCACATCAAAGAGGTACCACTCTCCAGCATAAATCATCAACGAAGCACCTTACCCACAGGTATGTCATCTTACTCATTCTCTCTTGTTAGTATGATATGATCAAAATTGTAGGATTATGTGAGAGTGGTTTTATAAGTAAAGTTGGCTAGTTAACTTGGCCACCTTCAGCCAGTCGATGAGAAGAAAAGAGTTAGACCATTCCACATGTGGAAAAATTAAAATCAAAAGAAAAAGGGAATAAAGAAAAAATGGTTAAGATACAGAGGATAGGAGTTAGAGATAATTACGAGGTAAGGTGGAATGATGGACTTGTAGTGGGACCAACGGTCCAAAAGGAGGTGCTCGCACTTAGACAACCAGCACACCACCCCACACAATCATATTACATGTAAATAAAAGGTTGATTCCCATACACGGAGAGAAAAAGGAACTTCGAGAATTAATCGAACGAAGAGGTTGTTCTCAGCCTTCCTGAAATAGCACCTACAGGATACAGTTAGCATCTACAACACATGAAACCTACAGGAATCCTACATGATACAAAGGAATCAGTCTACAGAGGTATTAATGGACACTAAGGGAGTCAAATCAGAGTTATCCTCACAATTGTTGTGGGTGAGACCACCCTAGGGCTTTGGGTTGAGAACCCCAATAGAGTAGAGGGAAAACCACAACAAGAAATGCTCAAGCAATCAACCTAAATGCTTTTTCTACTGAACTATGTAGGAATGTCCTTACCTAGATGTTCTACGTTTGGGTAGATCCCGCAAGGTGCAAACCCTTAGCCTCTCTTGATGTTCTTGAAACCTGAAAATTATTCAAATGGAACATATATAGCAGTAGAAACATAAAGCATGTTCATGATATTAACCTTAAATCACATAAATGAATGACCATTTATATATCAATCTAAGATTCATAAACGAATTACAACATAACTTGATGCATAAACACATTTAATATGAGAAACAAAACATCATTCCTTTAATTGAAGTTAGCTACAAGTAAAGTGGAGAAATACGACCTGAGTCCTTCTCTGGCTCCAAATGGAACCATCCTCCGGATTTGTCCTTTCTCATCCTTCAACAATCTTCCTCCATAACCAGTACAAGGATATCTCAAGCAAGATGAAGGATATCTACAACAAGGAAATAAGGGTTTCCTGAAGCTTTGGGGAGTGCAAGAGGCACAGGGATTTGTCAAGCTCGACGAGGGATAATCTCACTATAGTATCAATATCTCATCTCTTCTCCCTTAAGGCCTTCCCATGTAGGTTTATTTATACTTCTCCAAATTAGTTTTTTCAGTTGGGAAATAGTTGGGCCACGGGCAATAGGAGGTGAGTAATAGGTGGAACCCGTGAACTCTGCCCGAAATCAAGGAAATTTATTTTCTTTAAGTGTTTTAACATATGTACATGGGTTGGGTATCTGTTGACCCATGTGTACACTCTTTTATCATAGGGAAAGTAACGTATAGGGAATAAAACACTATTTTTTAGATTTTGGACCAAGTTTGGAAGGAAGGGTTTCCCTAGGCCATAATCAGAGTATCAGATCTACCAAGAGTGGTAAATGGTGTTATAACAACAAGAATGTGGCAAACTAAGGTACAATCCATACCTTCCATGTTTTCCATTTGAAAAGAAAGGAAATCCTCAATTTAGTTAAGAATTTGCAGTGCATCTCAAGATAGAAGAATTGTATTGCATGTTAAAATTAAAAAAAAAAAAGGGACTTCCTCACCTACAAAAATTCTTCACATATATCCACACAAGCCTCTATAATTACCAAGGAAAGATGACAATAGGTTTCAACAAGAGAGAACCCACAAACACAGCAAGGATCCACTAGCATCCTCCTGTGGTGAACATTTTCACAAGGCATCAATGCATGGGGTTCTTTGAGAGGATGAGAGGATATGATGATGATGTGGCCAGAGAATTTTCCCTCTCACTCATACCCCTCACTAGGACCAATGCCACTGCTGTGTTGAAGGGTTTATCAGTAGAAATTACTCTTGAGATTATAAGCAAAATCACTACACTTCCCCTAGGGTTTCCATGGAGAAAAGAAGACAAGGGAAACATTAATCTTGCAAAGAAAAGTTTCTTTTTAGAAGGAGAAGAACCAATAGATAAAAAACATGGGGTTATAAGGGAGATAATTCCATACCCTTGGAATGAAGTCAGTTACCACCTCATCAATATTTCATCTGAAGGGAGATACAGTGTAGTGTATGGATACTACTTTAGACTCCTCCAAAAACTGAGATTTGGAGAGAACACACCTCCTCATAACAAATTGAGTATACCCTACTTTCTTATACAATCCATGATAGACATGAGAATCAAAGTGCAGGAGGGAAAACATCAACAACTATCCCATCATGGGTTGATCAAACTCATCCTTGAATATGCTCTACAAAACTTAAGATTCCCTATTGCATGGACAACATTTACATATATGCAGGCAGAAGGAGAAATTCAAGCTATTGAATATGACAAAATCCCTACTGTTAGTGAAGGAGAAGAAGAAACAAAAGAGGAAAAAGGAGAAGAAACAAAGGAGGATATTTAACAAGAAACAGAGGATGAAAATGAAGAAGAGACTGAGGAGGAAACAAAAGAAGAAACATATGAGAAGAGGGAAGAAATAGAGGAAGGAGGAGACAAAGAAGAGGATGAGAAAAAAATGGAAAGGAGGAGACAAAGAAGAGGATGAGAAAAAAATGGAAAGGAGGAGACAAAGAAGAGGATGAGAAAGAAAATGGAAAGGAGGAAAAAGGAAAAAAGGAGGAACATAAGTCTACATCTCAAGAGAGTGAGGAAGAATAATCACCAAGGGTATCCCCAGAGCCTATAGAGAAAGAGGCAACAACTTCTCTTACTGCCCTAAGTACACCTATCAAGTCAAAGGAGAAGAGACAAAGCCAAACCCCACTGTACTTCAGGACAAGAAAGAGCACTAGGATTAGACAAGGAAGACCTCAAACCCCCACCAAAAATCCAATTTTCATTGAGGATTCACCAAGGCAACAAGAGAAGGCAACCCCTCTAAAGAAAAATGAAGGAGAAGGATCATCAAAACAAGCTTCTCCCTAATCTCCAATTACCTATGTTAGGAGGCTTGTCACAAGGTCCTACAAGAGACACAGACAGACCTACAGGGAGCAGAGGCCATCCTACAGGAAACTTTGTCAAACCTACAGGAAACACATAAAAGAGACTAGGAAGGAATTACTCAACAAGAAACAAAGGAAGAATACCAAGAACTAAGAGAACCTATCCCACATCCAAACCTCAACTCTTACTACAGGTTCATTGAAGGAGGTAGGGTGATACCATAAAAGTTTTCCATTCCCCTATTCTTTGAACTTGAAAAAGAGAGGGAAAGGAAACATAGGTGGATGAAAATTTCCAAATCAAAAGGGGTAGAAGATGTAGGACACATGGAGGAGAAATTGCAAGGGTTGGGAAGAGAATTGAGCAGCATAAGAGACAGAGAATCAATGATTAAATCTTAGCTAGAGGCTAAGAACACATGAATAAGGAAGAAAATACAAGAGAGGGAAAGCCAATTGGAAACTATGGCCAGTTTGTCCATGGAAGCAATCCAGTGTAGGATGCTAGCAAAGTCTTATGCCTTGTATCTCAAGGAACAATGGGTAAAATTCTAGATAAAGACCCTAGCACGAAGAGGAACTATGCCCTTCCAAGACTATAAACACTTCATTAATATCTATGATCAAATCTCCTTGGAAGATAGAGCAAAAATATTTGAGTTTTATCTACACAATTTGGCCTTGACATATTTAAATATGTGGGACCCAAATCCAAAGTTAGGGGACTTGCAATTGATGGCTTTAGCATCATGGATGAATCATCAGGAGGAAAGAGCTACAAAGATGAGAAAGGTAATGGAAAAAGAGGAGACATAACTACTTATGATCAGAGCAGAATAATCTAACCCAATGGTTATCATCAGCACCCACAACCTCATTGCAAATGATCCCAAACTTGCACCAATATACCTTGTTGTACAAGAAAAGGAAGTCACACACTTTGAAGACATGTTCATATTTCTAGGAGATGAAAACCAACAAGCTTTCAAAAGGAGATGGAACGCCTTGCCTTACATCCTAAAAATTTGAGAATATCATTCTCCTGACAAAATGAGAGAGGAACTAAATAGAACCCCAATGTATGAGTAGGCACTACAAAGACTCAAAGCCAATTGGGTTGGCTTAAGGCTTAGTCCACCATTGCTTTTGGGAATGTTGGAAGGAAGGAAAGAAGAAGAAGAAAGAAAGAAATGGGAAGAGATAGAGAGGAAGTTAGGATTTTATTCATAGGAAGAAGAGACTACATCAGAAGCATGGGATGTTAGGGAAGCCACTAGAGCAATGAAGGACATGGACATAGATTGAGTTGTCAAAGGATTAGCAACATTTTCAGTAAGGGGTGATGATGAGGCTCATCATTGGGTAAAATATATGGACCTTAATACACCTCCAAGCTTACTAAAATCAACTCTTCTCATAATTCCTTACATGTTTTAATTATATTTTTCTTAATGAGATGTTATGTCTAGTGGTCCAATGTGCATTGATTGCAGGTTTTTGGGAGAAAATTATGGCAAATTATGGCTAATTAAGGTTCAAGAACTCAAATGAGACAAGAAGGAGAGATATTATAGGAAATGGATCTTCCTCATTAAATCCTCACCCATTTGAAGACCCCTCAATCAAATCACACCAGCTCAGAGTTGCAAGCAGTTGAGTCATGAGGATCATTGGCGGCAGAGCCAGTGATAGTTAAGAAAAATTTTATCTTGATATTGGGAGACAAGCCTCCCTAGATTTAAGGAAGTTTTTGGCAACTTCAGTTGTATAAATAAGGAGGCCTAGATCCTCATTAGGATTCATATATTTTATGCAAGATAACTATGCACTTTCAAGTTGAAGGATTGTGACAAAACACTGTTATGTATTTTTTGATATGTTAACGAAAATGAGCACTCCCTTGATCCAGCACTGATTTGACTCAGAGGATTGAAGCTCTTAGGTTAGGACCCAACCCTAGTAGTAGAGGTTCCTCTTACTGTACTTGTATGCTTAGGTTATTCCATAGATTACTTGTTGAATTGATTTTGGCATTGTTACATTGCAAGTATTGGTGAATTTGATTAGTTTTCTTCCATTTGTGAATAGATTTATCAGTAGATTTAGAGAGATAAATAAATACCAAAAAGGATGATAACAGGTGGACCTTGCCTCATTCCTCCCTTCAAGGACCATGGTTTGAGGAAAAACCGTCATTCAACGCAAAAAACAGAATTCTGGTTTCTTATGAAATTTAGGGTTTTGCTTCTAATTAGGTCATCATCTTTTAGTTTTAAAATATAGGTTGTAGTTGTCATTTATGATATCTAAATCTTTGTATTAGATTTCATGGTGCTTTCGTCAGAGGCTTCAAGCATTTCCATGCATAAACCAGGCAAATAAATGATGAAATTTTGCTTTCCTATGTTGTTGGAAACCTTTCTTGTTTTGATATGATTTATGGGTAAATGCCAACAATGATGTGTATATTAGAGGAGTTTCAATAGTGTAGGAAGACCTCATATCAATAGCCTCAGCCTAACCTTACCCATCCATGATCACCAAAATCCCCTAAGTCCATAATCCGAGTCATCATTTCACAAGGACAACTTGCCATCCTTGTTGAGCAAATCCAACCATCATACAACTTTGGTTTGAGTCCTGAGGGAGTCCTAACCACTTCCTCGCCTTATTCCTTCCATCACTCACCTTCCCCAAGCCCCATACTACCATCCAAATCACTCCTTATGCTTTCAACTTGTTCCTGTATGAAAACAGGGGATCCTGTAGGTGAATTAGGACATCCTGTAGGACGACCTATAGTGGATTATTTTGAGCCCAATTTGTGAGAAATGCATCACGAAATCTAGGAGAATACCCCTGCTTGCCTCCCAAGCCATCTAACCCATCACAACCATCTCTCTCCACACCTAACCCACCTACCATACAATCAAGAAGTATTAGCATTCATGTTTTCACAAAAAAGACAAAAAGAAAAAGGTTGTTATGCTTATTCATGTGAACAATAGTTAAGCATTTGATTAGACTATATTGCATGCTTAGGTTAGTTAGGATTTCACATGTATTAGCTTAGAATTCTTTTGAAGCAACGTATCTCAACAAATATCTAGATGAGTTGTGTGTTTTAAGCATATATTTTAGTCTTTCTTTACTGTAGTAGGTAGCATTTCAATCCTCCCAATTAAGGTAAAATTCTCCTTTCTCAATTGGTAATCAAACTTCTTCTAAATCAATAGAAGGATATTTTGAGAAACCCTAGCGATCTATTGCCCAACTCAACAATGACAAAAGAGTGGAGCCATTGTATATATTTGCGTATATAGCATTGTCACCTCCAAGTTTGTACGAACCCTGGGTTGATGAAGTAAAGTTGGTATCCCTAGGAGTTGTACCATTCTTGCTACAATACTGGTGCTCATTAGGGGGGGCGAAAATGATTCTTTAGAGCACCCCCCTGGAGGGGGATTGGGGGTAGCGCCCCTAAAGCTAAAAATAAATGTAAAATTTCCTTGTAAAATGTTGTAATTTCGTAGTCAATCTAAGTCGTTCATTAGGCAGAAATATGACAGTAGAAGTTATGTTTAATTTAGGGTTTTTTCCCTAGAAGGAAATGCCTCGCACTATATCAGGGAATTGTATTACGACTATGTAGATGTGTATTCTGAGCAATAAAGATACAGGAGATTGTGTGAGAGAAAAGAAAAATGGATCTATTTTAGGTTGTATCTCTTCATTTTGTTGGATAATATAAAAGGAAGGACTGGCTATTTCTTCGTGGATGTAGCCAAAATTGGGTGAACCACGTATATATGTTTCTCTCTTGTTTTATGCGTTCTCTATGTTTATATTTCTGCAATATTTTATGTGTTCCATTTCTATGTAATATATAATTTTCTAACAAGTTGGTCAAATAGATACCTCAATCCACTGTGATCACTCATCAAGATGAATCTTCTGCCAAGAAGATAGTGCCTCCACATATTCATTGCATGGATAATCACTACCAACTCAAGATCATGTGTCCGGTAATTCTTCTTGCGATCATTCAATTTCCATGACTCATAGCATACTACTTGTCCTTCCTGCATAAGGAATCCACCAAGTCCTCTCTTACAAGAATATGTACACACCACAAAATCTTTGTTTTAGCATTAGATAATTCGTCAACAACTACTTCAATTGCTCAAAACTTGGTGCACATTCTTCTGTCCATTCAAATTTATTACCTTGCATCTGTAGTGAAGTAATATGATATGCAATGCAAGAGAAGTTCTTGATGAACCTCCTAAAATAACCTTCTAGCCCCATAAGCGATCTTACCTCATACACATTTCTAGGAGTTGGCCATTCCATGAAAGCTATTATTTTCACTAGATCCACTGTTATCCCTTGGAAACAAAATGCCCCAAGTAATGTACCTTTGTTTGAAAGAAATTTCCTTTACTAAGCTTGCATACAACTAATGCTCTGTTAGTTATCTAGACACTGTTGCTATTTTCTCGACATGCTCTTCCCAATTTTTAGAATATATCAAGATGTCATCAATGAATACAATAACAAAATTGTCTAGATAAGGATGGAACACACTATTCATCAAGCACATAAACTTAGTTGGAGCATTGGTCAAACCAAATGGAACTACCACAAACTCATAATGCCCATACCTAGTCCAGAAAGAAATCTTGTAGATGACGTCTTCTTTGATGCATACCTGATGGTATCCTGATCTTAGATCAATCTTTGAGAACATTGCTTCTCCCTTCAACTGATTGAACAAGTCATCAATCCTCGACAATAGATACCTGTTATTGATGGTTACTTTGTTCAACTTCCTGTAATCAATGCATAAACTGAGAGTACCATCCTTCTTCTTCACAAAAGATACCAATGCACCCAAAGGTGATACACTTGGCCTAATGTATCCTTTGTCAAGCATTTCCTTAAATTGTAAGTTCAACTCTACTAACTTTGGTGTGCTCATACTATATGGTGCCTTTAGTGTTGGTGTTGGCCCTGGTACCAACTCAATGGAAAAGTCTACCTCCCTATGAGGTGGAAACTCTAAAATATCTACTAGAAACACATCCCTAAACTACTAAAATATCATGTACTTGCTCAATACCTCTACGTCATCATCCTCACTTTTATCACTAGAAATATGCATTGCAAATAACACACATCCTTTCTTGCGACTATGCTTTTCTTGCATAGATGTCACCATTCTAAATGATGTTGTCTTCTTCTTACCCTATAAGATTCTTTGTTCTCCATTATCATTCAAGCATTCAATAGCTTTGTCATAATAATCCACCTTAGTCCTGTGAAGGTACAACCAGTCCATACCCAAAAGCATACTATAGGATCCCAATGACAATACATTCAAATGTGCTGATGTAGGAATAACATTCAACTCAAATGCACAATCTCTTACCCAATGATGACCTCTCTTATTTGTACCTATATCCAACTGCACTAACCAAGATTATGCATGCACTTCTTCATTCAAACCACACTTATCTACCAGGTCAGGACTAACATAACTATAATTAGATCGAGGGTCAATCAAAATAGAAACAACTTGATCAAAAATCTTACCATCCATCTCAATGATAGATGCATCATGGTCTTCATGCCTATTATCTAATGTTGTATAGATGCGAGGAATGATCTCCCCAACATCTCCAATAGTCTGCGCCTCTTGTGCACTATAAATATGAGGCCTACGACATAGATTTTGCAAAAATTCCCTCTTAACATGCTCCTCACCACATGTCAAATATTACAATCATCCTGTACCGTCACCTCTATTCTGCTTCACTCCAGACTGTGGCCCATGTCCCTCTCTAATTACATTGAACTTCTTGTAAGGTGCAACATTTTCTTTTTCTTCTACATTCTGAGGCCTTGTTCTTTTCAGGTTCCATTTACCTTCATCTTTGTATTTCCCTTTCCAACCTTGTTGAGATTCTACCTTACACTTTGACTGCTCATAATGATGCTTCAATTTCCCAATAAGTTCCTCAAGTGACCAAGGCTCATCATACTCAATCTTATCTCTAAATGCTAATGGCAATTCACTAACAAATATCTAAACTTTAGCATTTTCATCCTTAAGATATGGTACATACCTCAATAACTCTAGGAACTTGGTCACATACTTCTTGTCTGTCATTGATCCCATATTTAACTTATAGAACTCTTTAGCCTTACTATCGTAGTACCTCTCTGGAAAGTACTTCTTCCTGAAAGGTGTCTTGAATTCATGCCAACTCAACTCTTATGTCTTGATGTATCTGACTAGCTTCACATCTTCCCACCAAATGTTTTCTTTCCCTTTGAGGTTGAAGATAACTATTTTGGCCCTCATATGCTCTGTGTACTCATGCAAATAAAAGAAATTATTCATCCCGAGTAACCATGCCTATGCATCCTCCATTTTCTTCAAATCCCCATCAAAGGTAGGTGGATTTTATTTCTTGAACTCATCCAGAAAATATCCCCTGTCACTCCTCCTGTAATGATGATAACGATGATGATCATAGTGACTGTCAGAATCAAAACTATAATAGAATTTGTGTACATCACCTCTCTTATCTAGAGTATCCAAGAGCCTACCATCTCTAATTGTGTCATCCTTATACGACTTATGCCCACCATGAGATCTACTTCCATATGTCCCATTAGTCATGTCCTCTTGCCCATGGTTGATCTGAAGTGGTCACTGTCTCTGTTATTTTGCAAAATTTGAAGGATTGTTGAATTGACTTATGCATTTTTCTCTTATGCCTGAATGATTCTGTCATTATCTACCTTGCAACTTCTTATTTATACCTTCAATCTTCTCAATGTGTATGCTAAATTAGAAGAATTCCCAACACCATGTTGCTCATCTGACCCATAGGGAGAATCTTGTGAACTGTAGTCTACCATCATGTCGATCATATTTGATCTCTTTCTTGCAAGTACACCATGTCAGCTAAAACCAACACATAACATAATCCCTCAGTATAGTTCATGGGAGGATATCTCACCTACAAGATCAACCATATTAGCATGATACATGTATAATCATAATCACATCAGCATATAACAGTAGTTTAACCACTATCCAATTATCAATGCATTACCATACCGACCACATACCATGACCTCACGCATGACAACTACAACCATATCAATGTGTACATAAAAATATATAAGCACTAGCATGCATAACCAATGCATAACCGAAATACACTCATGATGACCACATCCAACAACACACCATCCACTTCCACATGTCAACACCATTGCAACCATGACCACCACCATGCATACACAACAAAATATAGACCACAAGTATAGAGAACACATATTAAAATGACATGAATGCATGACCAACACACCACCCATCCAATCCAAGGGGTGAACCATGCTCTAATACCACTCTGTAACACCCTCTTCCCACATTTACCAAAGTTACCTAGTCCATTGGGGTAAACATGTGATGAGAGGCTACTATTATTTGATTCAACTTCCCATGTATAGTTAAGCAAGTGGAACTAATGGAACTAAACAAAAATTACCTTCCACACATGCTATAGAAACTCCATGAGTCAACCAACCCTTCCAGGTGACCAACCCCTGAGGCAACTTAACTTTTTGCTGATTTGGACCCTTAGCCGCTCCCTTAACAAGCCATGCATGCAATTGTAGGCCTCCATTCACTCCCAAATAAAGGCAAGCTATCAACTATGGACTTTTTCACCTAGTTCAGAGCTAGCGACCCCAGATTCTAAGCCACTTTTTCAAGGCTAGGTCTAAGGACACAGCCCATAACTTCATGAAACTTTTAGAAATGATCAATAACACTAAAAATAGATTACTAATGTAAACATTTGATCAATGACTTGACTAGACCCCTACTAGCCATAATAGGCATTTCGTTAAACATGTCACAAATATGTAATCTACAGGTCATAACAATAGATCTGAGAATATGGGTCTCATACTTATCTACGAATAGTAAAGAAGCATTGATTTCTTATCACAATAGCTGCATTATCATCTATTAGATCATATATTCATTGTACATTCAATTTCTAATCAAAACACGATGAGAACCATAAATCAAGTCTGTCGTAAAACATACTCATAACCAACATATAACCAAAAGAAATATCAAGGATATAACAACCATAAAAATCACATACAATCCAATACATTTACACATGAAATACCAAGGAGAAATAGTTCTGATTAATGAATGCAAAAGCCAACTAGGTATGGGACTTCCACAAACCACTGAAGCATAGATTGGTTGAACCAAATATTTCTCTAAGCTAATCACCATTGTTCCATATTCCAAGCATGAATGTGGGACTCATAACCAAGATCAACCAAGCTTCCCAAGGCTAAAACACCTCACCCTCATCAATAGAACCAATATTTACCACAATCCCCACTGGATGAATAGGCCCTAAAAAGCATGGATGCCACTGGATTTCTCCACCTACACCATGAGGAATTTTCCTCCCTCCTAGTCTCTAGGCTTTATCGTATATCCCACCATACAATGGTCGAGGATTCTTAGGCCTAATCAATACTCAACCCTTTAGGCTTTACCGTATATCCCTCCATTCAATGATCAAGGATTCCCATGCCTGATTGAGGGCACACACCTCTAGGATTTACTATAAATCCTTCCATTCACAGGTCAAGGATTCCTAGGTCCACATAGACACACAATATCCAGTTTTACCTCAATTCCAATCCAGTTCAGGGATTCCTAGGCCTTATTGTTAGAAAATTGTATATTACGGAGCAATGGAACACATAAAATATTGCAGAAATGTAAACACAGAAAACACATAAAACAAGAGAGACACAGATATACGTGGTTCACCTAGTTTGGGCTACATCCACCCCGAACAACTAGTCCTTCCTTTCTATTATCCAGCAAAATGAAGAGACACAACCTACAACAGATCCACTGTAATATCCTCTTTTTTCTCTCACAGTATCACCTCTCTGCTTCTTGCTCACGTATATTACAGAGATTCAATACAATGCCCTCATACAAAGAGAGGGGTTGCCTTCTAGGGAAAAAAACCCTAAAATAAACATAAGTTCTATCGTTAGATCATCTACCTAATGAATGGCCCAGATTGACTAGAAATTACTATACTTTTACAATGCAATTTCACATATGTTTTTAGCATCGGGGGTGCTACCCCCGAACCCCCGCCGGGGGACCGCTAACCCCCAGACCCCCGTGGGGGGGACAAGTCCCCCCCGTACCCCGCCCCCCCGCGTGGAGGGGTGTACAAACTTCCTAGGATACATCCAGCTGAAACAAAGACCTCTAAACAATCATGCTCCATACTCAACACTCATGTTCTTTCTTTTAGAGACCATCTCACTCAATTTCGAAACCATCCAGTAATCCAGCTCAAAGAAATAGAAGAGAACCCATCACGCTATGGCTATTCAGAAATGGAAAGGCAAGGCTGAAGAACATTGTCACACCTAGAAAAACCCATGCCCATGATAGCAAGAGAACCAAGAATACACATGCATAACCATACATGCCAAAAAATAGCAAAGAAATCATATAACAACTCAATACCTGCAAGGAATCCCACTGTAGCCGCTTGATCCTGCTCTTCCTTGCTTGATCTTTGCTTCCCTTTGACTTCTTTTCTTTCCTTGATCCAATGTTGAATTGCTCCAATAAAACTCTATGTCCAAGAGTGAGAGAGAAAGAGAATAGGGAGAGAGCAACAAAATTGAACTGACAGAAGGTATCAACTGATCCACAAAAGCCTTTTTATTAATGAGGCCTCTATTTCCATTAATTTTCCATTATTTTCCTTCATTTTCCTCCTCACATATAACCTATGACCTTTCACCTTCCTTTTCTCCTAATTTCCATTGTTTTCATAAATAAAATGCCAATTAATGCCACTTTGCCTTTCCAAATCCTTTTCCTTTTCCTTTTCCAATTTCCTTAGCCATAATAAACCAAATGAACACCCATACTAGGATCTTTTTCCCAGCATTTAGCTTGGAATACATGTCCCATGACCTTTTTTACTATTTTTTCCTTTATTAACTTTTATCATATGGAATTTGAACTAGGGTTGTTACAGTAAATAATTCCATAAAAGCATAATTCCAGCAGTAGATTGTAGGGCTAAGTCAAAGGTGATTTTCAGTAGAGGTGTGCACAATAGAGGTGAGAAGCAATAGGTGGCTGCAAGGGTTGGGGTGTTGCATGATGTTTTCAATAACCAGAAATTATTGATGGTGTTTGTTTCAACAATCAGAGATTGTTGAAGGTGTTTGTTTCAGCAACCAGATATTGCTAAAGGTGTTTCCATCACTAATAAGAGATTGCTAAAGGTTTTGGTGATTAAGGAAATCAATTATTTCAAAAGCAGAGAAGGCCTATTGATCTGAGTTTTAAAATGGATGAAATATGGATCAGCACAGTTTTCAAGTGGTAGCTTGTAGATCAGGGGTAGAAACTCCTTCTAGTGGGTGCTAGAAAATATTTGGGGGCAAGATTCTCTTATAGAAGAGACTAATAAACAAGCAGGGGAAAGTTTCCCTTCCAGTAGGTATTGGTAAACGAGTAGGGGAAGCATTCCATTTCATTGATAGTTGATAAACAAGAAAGGATAGGAGTTCCATTTAGTAGTAGTTGATAAACCTAAAAGTGGTAGCTTGTGGAGCCATGATGTAATCAAGTTGAAGCCTACAATAAAAAGAAGATTGGTGTCTTGTGTATATTCGTTGTTCATATGTTTATAGTGTTATATTTAAAATGAGTGTTGTATTGATTGATCAATGAAAATTTTTAAAGCAATTGAAAAAGTTAAGTTGTGAAAAAGTGTATAATTTGGCCACACTACTAATTCAAACCCCCCCCCCCCTCCCAAGTGATATCCTGGCTTCCATTGTTTCTAACAATTGGTATCAAAGCCAGTGTCCTTCAGAATCAGTTTAAGAGTTGGAAGGAAGATTAGGAATCATGGAGAACCATCACTGGATCACCTCAGATGGAGTTCATTTTCTTAATGTCTCAAATTATGCAACTTGGAAGGTAAGGATGAGAATCCATTTGCAAGCTCTTGATTTGGATGCATGGTTATCTGTGGAGAATGGAGTAATAAATAATAAGTTTGATAAGTAAGCAAGGAAGGAAATAATGAGAGGGTTGTCTAAGGAATATATTGAGAAAGTAACATGTTATAATAATTCCAAGAAGATATGGGACAAGTTGCAGTCCATCTATGAAGTAGACATGTAAGTTGCATGTGATGTCAAGAGGTTTTCCCTAGAGGATGAAGCAATCAAAGACTCAAAGATCATTGAAGATCATGAATAATATGATGGTTCAATAGGCCAAGTCAATGATCAACACCTATAGGAGATGAAATCTACAAGTAAGTTGTTTTTCTGTTGGTATTGTATAACAATAGGCCATTTATTTTCAAATTGTTTAGTTGCAAATACTGGTGAAAGTGAGAGTTGCTCATCAAGTTCTAGTGGCGAAAGGACTATCTTAGTAGTAAAAGTAGATCTAGCCATTGGTCAAGAAGATAATGGGTCCATCTTTGGTGAAAAAGAAGAAAAGACATCCCATCTTTCATCATGGGAACAAAATTTTGAGAGTGAAATAGACACTTGTGGTGAATCTCTAAGTTGCTTCTCTAGTGATTTGGAAGATCTTGATGAAAAGATCTATTTGAAAAAGTAACCCATATAAGCTCTTGAGGAGATCAAGAAAAATAAAAGCCAACAAGATGAGACTTTGTTGGAAAATAGCGGTGATTCAGTAGCAACAAAGAGACCCACAAATTTGGCTAAAGGAAGTTCCAACAGCATTGCAATGAAAAATAAAAGAATGAAACCCCTCATATGACTTTATTGCAGCAACACAGGGCACTTCTCCTCCAAGTGTACAAAGAGGAAAAATAAGGTGTAGTAGTAGAAGAGGCATGCACAGGTTCAACCACAACCACGAGTTGCTAAGAGAAATTCGAACTAAAAATATTAGAGAGCCTCTTCCCCACAGAGGAAATATTTTCAATGGCCAAATAAAAGAAAGAGAATGAGTTGTATTCCAATAAATCAGACATGAAGAAGTTTTAGTAAGAAGCATAATTCTTTTGTCCCCTTTTTGAATAATATTGCATGCTACAGGTGTAAGAAATTTGGGCACAAATCAATTGCATACAAATCTGTCAACAAATTCTTTTTCCATAATGTTGCAAATAGAGGTGAGAGACAACAAAAGGAACAACATAAGATATATTTTAACACCCATAAGAAATATAGATCAAATGGTGAATGGAGGCAATGCAGAATAATGTTTTTCTATGAAGAAAATCAATAGAAAGTTAGTATATCAGATTTTGCAATTCTTGTAGTTGATATCTCACAAAGACTTCAATCAGTTAAAAGAAGCAACATCAGCGTTAACAGTTCTCCAAATAAATTCAGTGAGAAAGAAGAGAAAAAGTGGTTTTTATGCTAAGGAAATGTCAGAAATCCAACCAGTCAGGCATATTAGTGCAAGAAATCAGCTCATGGTGTTAAGGAAATTCAACATGTGCAGGTGTGGAAAACAAAGGAAAATAATTTACTTAGGGGGGGAGTAGATCCCTTGCTCTTCTTCATTAAAAATAAGAGGTTGGATTCAAGGGAAGATAGAAAGGTCAAATTGTTTGGATCATAAAGGAAAAAGCTAAGGAATGCATTTGAAGGATAAAGGGAAATATGCCATTTCATGTTGATTGTTTAGTAATATGGTTTATTTATTATTGTTGTTAAAAAGATTGGTACTCTAAGCATGTTTAGTTGGTGATGACCTATTTACAAGCCTTTAAAGCAAGCATTATTTACATATATTTTTTTTAATGAAAAGAGGGAGCATGGCCATAGGGGGAGTATACTCAAGTCAAAATTTGAGCATGAGACTATGAATTGACAATTGGTATCATTAACTAGTATCAGTTGTATGTTGCATTACAGAAACTAATGATGTTTGTTGCATATGAATTGGTTGGATATCATGATGTTATTCCAATTGGTAATTGGTATCAGACATCATATCTATGGTGACAAGACCATGATTGGAGGATGAGGACACTCAGTCATCAAGTGCTCAACTATTGCTAAAAATGGAATCAATTAAACAATTGGTGTCACTTGGTAGCAAAGGTAATTGTCAATTGGTATTTATAGTCATTAGAATCCTTGTTAGAGTACGGTGTTCATGTGGTCTAGTATTGATATGACTATTGTTCATGAAGAGTCAAAAGTGTCATGGTGAATTTGTTGTCATTAGAAATCTGCTAGGTAGAGCACAAGCTGAGTTGTTGGTCTAGGCATACATTGGTGAGAGTCCCTGTATGTTTGTGAAAGTGGTGGACTTTGTTGAAAATTGATAGTGTCATGCATAAGAAAGGTTGTTCTTGTTGCTAGAGGATAGGTGTATGTGTCTAGGTAGGCACTGTTATGAATGTAATCCTAGCTAAGACTCAGACCAACAAGAATCATTTTCTCACGACTTAGATGCACAAGCATGTGTTGTTTTAGCAATAGATCCCTCTTGCTTGCTTGAGGAAAATATTAGGAGTAAATACTCATTTCTCTTCAAATAAATATTCTTCACAAGGCAGAGAGGAAGCTACTTGGATCAAATCATTCTCATTTTATTCTTTTAGCTTAAAAAGAAGTAGTTGAGAGGTCCACAAGATCAAATGATAGAGGGAGATTGTTGACATGGGGAGCTTGTTAGTATCTTTTCCAATGATGTCATAGGGGGAGAAATATTGTTGATCAAACATAATATGGAGAAGGATCTTGATACATATGGTGAATCATTGGTAATGATGTGGTGTTTGACCTTTGTATTGGCATCAATGCCGAAGTGGGAGATTCTTGGAAATGTGTTGTCATTGATTAAAAAGGCCAAGGGAAAAGGTAAGTGCAATGGCAAAGATTGGAAAATGCATGTGCATTGGTAAATATGTTGTCATTGATGGATAATGGAAAATATCGATGGCAAAGGCAATAGTAGAGGAGGCACATGAAACAAAAAAGGAAATGGAAAAGATAGTAGAGGTGGCAAAGGAAAAGGCAAAGAATGGACATCATTGGTAGAAAAGGTATGGTGCAGAGGATTTGGAGCCAGTTTTGGAGCAGCAGACCATCTTAGTGTAGGTGTAACCAAAACAAATGGAAAAATATTGTAAAAACATATCCAACAATATGCGAAAGTATGAAAATGGCCTCCTGGATCAAAATTTAGAGTCAGTCAAAGTTATATGGCCCCAAGGCCTACATAGAAAAGTTAAAAGTAGTTGGTTAGAGGAGCCTTTGGTGCACATCCAAACTTGACAGGAGTGAAAAATAGGTGGTAGAGCCTCTAAGAAAGAGCTTCATGCAGAGGTTAATGCACAACAAAGAAAAGGGGAGGAATTCTAATTTCTCAGAGGGAGCACCCCAGAGGATTCAAATATGGCACATATGTGATGTGTCGGGAGGAATGGAATAGGTGGATCCCACCTAGTTGGTGTATAACCTGATGATATGTAATATAGAGCCCAAGGCTCTACACCAGGCTATTAACATTGGGACATAGCAACAAAGCATCATCCCATAGCAAATAATGTTGTCTAATGGGAACCGAGCGGGTGGAGCACACCTGACGGTATCACCACAATAAGTTTACCTTGGATGTTGGCTAGCAATGCCCAAGTCTAAGTGGTTGGGAAGTGAATGTTAGGACATGATGGCATAAGTGTTGTCCAATGAGGGGTTAAGTAGAGGAACCCACTCTACTAGCTCGACCTGTAGAGGGCTAACCAAAAGGGAAAACAAAGGTGCAAGCATAGGAAAGCAGAGGAAAGTACCAGCCCGATAGGAAAAGAAAAGGAGATAGATTAGGAAAATAATAAAGAATTTGGCAAAAAACCAAGGCCTTGAATAACCTTTCTTCGTCCTCCTGGAGGGAAAGTGGTAGCATAGTATTGGCTCGCAGGAGACAACGTGGATAGTGATGTCAGCATGACGTGGTTCAATCAGTGATGGACACCTGGTAGGTGGATATGGAATTTTTGGGCACCCAAATTGCCCCATTTTAGGTGACAAGTGTCACCACTCAAAGGTTGAAATGCGGCAGGGGTGATGTCATCCTAGAGGGATCAGCTCAGAATATTCAATTTTCGACATTTGGCAGTGGTGCCAGGTTGTAGAGTACTGAGACACATCATCAAGTTGATGGTGTACGGTGGAAACCAATTGGAAAAGTGTCAGGTGGTTGTTATACAGTAAAATGACCTCCTCATCAGCTCAGAGGGGAAAGACATGATGGCTGAAGCAATGGCCAAGTTCATAAGCCTTGTTTCCAAGCTAACGTTGCCTATACACTAGCAACTTGCTTTATAAAGCTTCTCAGCAAGCCTAAGGGTGTGTTAGTGACCTAAGTAACTCTACTTGTTACATTAGGAACAACGTTAGTAAACCCTAATGAGGATCTAAGGGTCAAAGGAGCAGATTGAATAAGAAATATCCCTATATTATCTCCTAAATCAACTCAGAAAAGAAAGGAAATGTCAAAGTTCAACCTATTTGGGGGATTACTAATCCTAATGGAGTATGAAAATGGGAAAGAGCTCAAAAGAATGGAAACGCCATTGCTTTTACCTAAGGAAACTCATGGAGAAGCTTGGCAACCCTAACCTCACATGCTACATAAGCAGAGCTAGGGCTATTGTGAAAGAGGTCAGATCATTTGAAAGGATAGCTTACTTGATTGTTGAGCAGAGTCCCAGAATTAAGCATAAGAAGTTGGTAAGAAGGGAGGGAGAAAGAGGAGTTGGAGTGGTAAGGGAATGCTGATGCAACCGATGGTTGTAATCACTCTTTTGACATTAATATAGAACTGCAGTTGTACTATCCAATCCGTGATGTTGGTACTATAATTCATTTATATGTTTATTCAATGTCTTTTAGCATGAGTGGCTTAGTTATGTGCAACTAGATGTCTTTTGTATGTTTATGCATGGATTATCAAGGGTTTATGCTGTGATTACGCTTGTATTTTATATGTGAAGGACTTGATCTAGAGGCGGCTCAGAGGACTTCTGCCTAGCTACATTCAACTCTCCAGCAAATCCACATGAAGGCTCGAGGTAATGACTCCATCTCGCTTTGATAGATAGTTGTTGAACATGGACATGCATGTATCTTTGTGACAACTGTAGATAATCTTATCCCGAGAAGACCCTTGAGGGTTCCTTCATCTTCCATACACCGTGTAATAATCCCTATAGTAGAAATGGTGACTCCGCTGGGGACCACACTTTAGTTCCCGGTTTTCCCATAAACTTCCTAGATTTCTCCTTCTTCCAGACCTTCTTCTACTTCTTCATTCATTTTCTGACCACTCAGGACCTTACAACACTCTTCTTTCATTGCTCAGCCCTAGATCTGATCCCCATAGCCCTTTTTTGAAGTGTTTTTCCTCACTAACGCAGGTTACCAGTGTAAACAAAGCTTTATAAAGCACTGTGGCTTCAAAACCAGAGCGTTATTGCCACCAGTAACTCTCTGTGGCCTCTAGC
This sequence comes from Pinus taeda, assembly GCA_000404065.3. Lineage (NCBI taxonomy): Eukaryota > Viridiplantae > Streptophyta > Pinopsida > Pinales > Pinaceae > Pinus > Pinus taeda. The sequence continues at coordinate 44,426 of APFE030338334.1, read as the reverse complement.
ACATAGTATTAGTCATCCATTTTTTTGATAAACAACAACGTCTGTGACCTCAAAGGGTTGGGAAACTTGCTTCTGGACTGATAAAGGATATATAGCTATGTTTTGTTTGACTGATTTGTGTCCTGAACAATTTTTTTTTTTAAGACAATAGCTTTCCTTCTTAAAGCTTTTATTTTCAAAAAAGAAAAAAAATCAAATTCTTTTATTTTTTCTGCTTAGCTAGTAAGTTCTGCATTATTTGGTTTCAGTAGTTGTTAGTGAGCATTGAAAATTTATGTCAGTTATGCGAGTTTTGTACTGAATAGGATGCATGGAATGAATATTGATGTATGAATAAGTCTCCCTTTGTAGAAACAATTTATTCATCGAAATTGAAAATTTACAAGCATTGTTTTTTTCATGATTTGAGTCAAAGTCACATAAAATCTCATACGTCAACACCCCTACTAAAGACTCTAATGAATTACACTTAAAAGATATCTAGTAAAATAAACTAGCAACTTTTTATAGAGTAAACACACATCAGTTTAGGCTAGGATCTTGGGTTAGGCAGTGTGAGTAAACTACCCAATATCATACACCAAAACTAGTGTCATTAAAGAGAGAAATCCTTCTGCACTCATACTACTGGGACCACTCCAATGAAAGTGAAGCTAAATACAAGACAACATTGGACTGTAAGTGAAGATATTCCACCTTTTCTTACATCTCCTTTAGGTATTTTTTGTATCGAGGATCCCTTCGGGGATATCGGAGCTGAGTTGGGGACTCAGGTATCCTACCCACACAGTGTATTGTTTGAGACTATATCCCCCCCAGTAGTGTCTATGATATGAGGTATCCTTAGTGGCCATACTTTTAGGGACTAACACAAGGTGATTGGCGTGGGCTACCTTGGTACCTAACATAGACAGACCTACTCTATCTTCAGTTTTTGGGAGGGTGCTCGTCTTCACGAGAGTACTTGGCCCCTTAATCTCTGGTTCGAGCGAAGCTCTAGAGTAACTGTAACTGTACATTTGTCCAGATCTCTTTGTTATTCATTGTGATACTGGGTTTCATCTCCAGTGATCGGTACTTATCAGACAGGGTCATTTCCCTCTGCTTGTTGATTGATTGAATTGGTGTATTTTTTATTTTTTAGGTGCCAGGGTGTTACCATTGAGACTTTAATAAAAATCACTATAAAATTTACTGATAAAAATTATCGGCCACTATGGCTACATCCAGCCCTCGTCGTCAATATAGATGATTGTTAGGACTTCCCCTGTTTACTGTAGAGTATCCGCCGAGCTCCAATGAAACAGATTCCCCGTCTTCAGGGAATCAGTCTCTGAGATCTCACACAGAATCAGTTTTGACATCCAACGATTCAAGCTTACCGGAGTATTTCTTTACTGAAGGTTTTCTTCCTCCATACAACCCTCCAATCATGAATCCGTTGGGCCCAATCTTGGTTCCCGTTGCATCTGTACCTCCTTTGTATTCATTTGGAACACTTCCACCCATCCCATTGATGACTAATGGGTCATGGGATTTTTTGGACACTTTTGGTCCCCCACTACTTCACCAGTCGACACTCAGTACCATACCTTTGTTGGCGAACCCTGTTATCCCATTTGTCCCAGGTTCAAACCCTATGGTGGCACCCTCCATGAGTGGAACCCAATCTATTCTGGGTTTCGCCCCTTTAGTGTCAAACCCTATACCTTCGACAAGTGTTACATATAGTGCTCCTTATAATGCTCAATATAGCACAGTTAGCGTGGGTCCCTTCAACCAAGAATATGGTTGGCATCCATTGTATAGTTCTAACCCCTAGATTCAAGTATCTCGGGGTACTCCCAATATGCATATACCAACTAGGAGTATAACAGCTTCCCCTCCATTTTCAAGCATGAATGGTCAGTCACTGATTGACATGAACACTCCTTATGCTAGTCAAGGACTTATGGTTAGTTTTGTGAGGAGCAGTAATCCTCAAGGAGGTCCCAATCAATCCATGGGGGCACTGTTGGTACTATTTTATTGCCATTCTTTTCTTCTAAAAATCTATCATTTATCTATCATTTTCCTCCGTAAACCCCTCATAGTCCATTGAAATTGATTAATGAAGCATTATAAATTGTTATTTTACATTAAATTTAATTTATGGATTTTTATGTTAAAAATTGGATATTTTCAACAAAATTACGGGATGTCATGACTTCCTGTAATTGGTTTATGTTGTGACACGTGGCATGGCAGGAAAATCAAAACAGAGGATAAGGATGTGATATAGGATGTACATACATGGTGGAAGATCTATTCAGCATCAAATCTGGAGCTCCTGGATACATGGTCAATGCTAGTCAAACCTAACCTTTTTGGTCATAAAAGCAGCAAAAAGCCAAAGTTACCTAAACTGATTTCATTTTGTTTTAGAAATCAGTTAGGATTAGAAAAAAAAACAAAAATAGCCTTTTTTGCAAAAGCAGAAACATCTGCAGTGATAATGTATGTACATTCGATTGTAAATTTTAAGGAATTCTAGTGAAGAAAGGATATAGACGAGAGCAAACAAAAGACTGCGTATTATTTTTCCAGAACTCTATTCTTGCATGTAATTTTTTCCAAAACTTAATCACAGGCAGTGTTTCATCAATTGTAGTGTTTATTTGTTAACATTTTTATCATCTGAAGTTTTCTAAGTGTGCCATCAACGCGTGGATGGGCCCTACGTGAAGATTGGTATACTTTAGTTTCATTTTCATAGCATTTAGACTTCAGATCTGAATAGCGTTTGATGTCATTTCTTTGCTTGTGAGTTAATTAATTTGATTAGAAGTTCTTGCGATTGTCCTCTTATGATTCATGGTGATATCTTGAAAATTCAATTGGCAAATTATTGAATCAGACCTTGTAAAAGGATTAATTGAACATTGAATTTCACAGTATTTCTATGGACTCCATTTTCATGAATTTGAGTTTTAGTATGCTTAAAAGAGTTTTTTTGGTTTTCATGAATGCTTAGTGTGTTAGTTGGAAAGAGTTTTTTGTGAACTATATCCTTGTAAGAGGATTCAGGACTCAGACTAGTAACACTCCATTTTAGAACAGCTAATTAAATTAGAGGATATAGGTGTTTAAATTGTGAAAGGAAACATATTCCAATCTCTTGTAAAAGAGTGTTGTAGCCTATCACAGTAGACACTTATTTAGGTATATGAGATCCTTTTAGGTCTATAAATTTTAGACATGTGCCTCTAAGTTTACCTACCTAGTTGACATTAAATTTAGTCTAATCTAGACCCTTGGATTGGTCACTACATTTTGGCGTCGTTGCCGAGGAGGCGCAGCTAGAGGATTTCTAAAAAAAATAAATAAACAAAAACAAACAAAAACATAGATTTAATTTTAATTCATCATTTTATAAGTCATGTTTTCTTATGTCTAGATATAGAGATGATAAAGGTAGATTCATAAAAACCCCCTATCCAAAAACTAACCTACCACTAGGAGCAGACCCTTTAGGAAAAATTAAACACACAACACCAGCTGGGGAAGTCACCATACAAAAATTAGAGGATAAACAGAAATAAGGGCAAAGACTCACACTCATTGAGAGACAAATTCTATTGGCACACGAATCATAGAAGAAACATCTCCCTGAATCCTCTATAAAAAGAGAAAGTAGTAAAATAACTCAACAATCTCTCCTTGAACCTACTAATTTTGAAAAATTTCAAGAAGGAGAAAAATCACTAGAACAACTTCTCTTTGAAACAAGTGACACTAAACAAGAAATTAAATCAACAGAGGAATCTATCAAAATGGTTGAGGAAGGAGGAGGATCAGCAAGAAGACCCACTCCTGAACAACAAGATCAAAGAGAGGAGGAAGAGTCAACCTTTAAAAAGAGCCAGGAGAAAATCATGACGAGGAAATAAAAATGAAAAACATACCTCCATCTGTGTTACCAAACTTTTATGGCATGGCTTTAGAAGACCCAAATTCATTCTTGTTTGAGTTTGACATAGTATGTCGAACATATGGTTACACAGATGATGCCCATAGGCTTAGACTCTGCCCAACAACATTAAAAGCATCAGCACTAAGATGGTTCATGGAACTTGGTGAGCATGCAATAACTGATTGGGATGGCATGAGAAGAATATTCCTAAAGAAATACCAACCTTATTGTAGATCGAAATATTCTAAAGATGATATCTTTAGAATGAATCAACAAGAGGATGAAAATTTAGAGGAGTACTTGGAACGATTTGTTTACAATTTGCAAAAATCAAAACATCGAACCATGTCTCTTGATCTGATTCGAACAATATTTTTGAATGGAATTCGAGAGGAATACTTAGATGATCTTAATTTGATGGGAAAAGGTGATATTTCCACTTTACCTTTCAAAGAAATTGTTGATTTATGTGAAAAGTATTCTAGGAGAAAAGCTAGAAATGGAAAAAGAGCCATATCATCCAAAGCCACAAAATTTGCTTCAGCAAGTGTCACAAGAGCTGAAATAGGAAATTTGTTAGAAGAATTCAAAACAGATCTATTAAGTACCTTAGGAACTCAAATTGACACTCTGAAAGCCAAGAAAAGACAAGAAGAGGAAGATCAATTAATGGTTTTCTTTTGTCCAAAATTCCGGAAGAAACATGCTTTGAAACATTGCCCATTAGAAAACATTCAAGTTTGCGCCTTTTGTATTGAAAATCATGATATATTTCATTGCTCTAAAGTCAAGATTTTGCAGAATTGTAATGTGGCAGCTAACACATATATGGAGAATGTGTATTTCATGGGCGCAAAGGGACCATGGCAACCAAGACCTCCACCTCTAGGTATGTTTCCAAACCAGAATTTGCAATTTCCTGCCCAAGATCAGATGTATGCTTAGAATTCTTGGAATGTACCCATGCCATGGCAGCACCAAAGTTACCCACAACAACAATGGAGACCATCTCAACAATACTCTCAACAATATCAACCATATCCTCAACCATACCAGCCATATTTTCAGCCATATCAACAGTATCATCAGCCATATTTGCAAACATATCAACAATATCCTCAGCGGCAAGTTGTTTATCAACCCCAACACACTCAACAAGCATTGTCTGCTCCTCCACCTCAATTACAACTTCCATCTAACCAACAACCTCCTAGACCCACTCAGATTCTTGCTCAACCCGTACCAAATCCAAATAATAGAGCAGAGAGACCCGCTTATAGTGTAGATGAGGGACCATCATATCCCACATTACCTTTACAAAATATCAATTTGAGGTCTGGTAAGGTACTTCACAAAGAATCTCCAACAGTTGATAAACAAGAAGAAAACGAAGAAAATGAAAATGAAACTCCAATTCAAAAGAAACAAAATGATGACATCAAAAATAAACAAATGCAACCGTTGCATCCACCACCTTTTCTAGACAGATTGGTCCAAACAAAACTTCCCATGTCTATACCATAGTTTGATTTTTTAGATGAGCTAAAGAATGTCTATATAAAAATTTCACTACTACAAGCCATAAAATACATTCCCATATATACTAAAGCCATCAAAGAACTGTGCCTTAAGAAGCCTACCAGGAAAAGAGTTGATCCAAAAACTATTCATGTTATTGGACATTTAGCTGGCCTTATGACAAACACCATTTCAATGGAAAAGTATGTTGATCCTGGTATTCCCAGAGTCACTACAATCATTAACAACATACATATTCCAAACACCTTAATTGACCTTGGGGCCGCAATAAATGTGATGACTCTTGAAACAATGAAAACACTGCAGCTCACAAACTTGCAGCACACAACAATTGTTCTAGAACTCGCTGATAGGTCTAAAGTGATTCCTAAAGGGATTTTGGAGGACATAATTGTTTCACTGGACTCTTGGGAGTATCCAGTGGACTTTTTAGTTCTTCAGCCAAAATCCAATTTAGGAGGACAACCTATCATCCTTGGTAGACCATGGTTAGCAACTGTTGATGCATTCATAGGATGTAGATCGGGTAATATGATCATTTCACGAGGAACTGAAAGAAAACAACTCACTCTTTACCCATCAGCGCAATCACCAGCAGTAGCACACAATTTATGGCTTGATGATAAATACAATGATAAGGAAGAAGTTCAATCTATTTTCAGCATCAATCAAATCTATGATTTTCAAGAACATAATAATGATGATTTGGTAGAATTGTTCCTTTCTCAACCTGATATTTACGAAGAATTAAGAATGAACAATATCATGCTGTAGATGAACTTTTGGCACATAATTTTCAGGAAACATGCACCATTCAATCCTTGCAAACAAAATTTCGGAACATTTTTCCCATTCAATCTATCACAAACACACAGAGCAAGACCATAGAGATTAGTCCAAGAAAAAATTTGAATATTAGTACTCACCTAGACTCATCTCAGGAGGAAAAATTGATCCAATTATTGAGAAAATACCAGAAAGCATTTGCTTGGGACTACACCGATATGCATGGAATTCACCCTGAAACATGCACTCACCATATTTATACGGATAGTAATATCAAACCAGTAAGGCAACCGCAGAGAAGAATGAATCCCATGCTTCAGGATATTGTTAGAGATGAATTACAAAAACTACTGAAAGTCAATTTTATTTATCCTATCTTTGACAGTCAGTGGGTATCCCCATTGGTAGTAGTGCCCAAGAAAAATGGCAAGTGGAGGATTTGTGTTGATTACAGACAATTGAATAAAGCAACGCTCAAAGATTATTTCCCACTACCATTTATTGACCAAGTGCTAGACACATTAGTTGGGAAATCATCATTCTCTTTTCTTGATGGTTTCAGTGGCTATAACCAGATTAGGATAGCCTTAGAGGACCAGGACAAAACCACTTTTACTTGTCCCTCGGGCACTTATGCCTATAATGTTTTACCATTTGGACTTTGCAATGCTCCAGCTACATTTCAGAGAGTTGTATTAGCTATTTTTGCTGATTTAGTTCATGACTGTGTTGAAGTTTACATGGATGATTTTTCAGTATATGGTAATTCATTTGAGCATGCATTAGAGAATCTTGAAAAAGTTTTGAAGAGATGTATTGAAGCTAATTTGTCCATGAGCAATGAAAAGTGGTTTATGATGTTGAATGAAGGGACAGTATTAGGTCACTATATTTCTTCTCAAGGCATTAAAGTTGATCCATAAAAAATCTAGATCACTGTCAATTTTCCAATTCCGAAGACTCAAAAACAGGTAAGAAGTTTTCTTGGGTATGCAAGCTATTACAGAAGGTTTAATGAACATTTTAGTAAAATAGCTTTACCTCTGTTTAAGCTTCTAGAAAACGATAAACCTTTCAACTGGAATGAGAATTGTCAGCAAGCTTTTGAAACACTCAAAGAAAAATTATCAACCACACCAGTCTTAAAAGGACCTAACTAGACCCTACCATTTCACATCTTTACAGATGCATCTGATACTGCAATAGGTGCCTCATTAGGCCAAAAAGAAGAGTCTTTCAATTATTCCATCTATTTCATTAGTAAAAATCTAACACCTGCAGAATTAAACTACACAGTCACTGAAAAATAAATGCTTGCCATCATACATGCTGTGAATAAATTCCGACATTATATAACTGGTTATGAGGTTTTTGTACGTATTGACCATTCTGCCATTAAGTATTTAATGAATAAACCAATCACTAATGGCAGAGTTACCAGATGGCTTTTATTATTACAGGAATTTAATATTACAGTGTTAGATAGACCAGCCAAGGAGAATCAGGTGGCATATTTTCTTTCTAGACTGCAAAATCCAGGTGAGGTTGTCCTGGTTGAAGATTCTTTTCCAGATGAAAATTTATTTGCAATTTCAATAGTGAATCCTTGGTATGCTGACTTAGCCAATTATTTGTCCACAGGAAAAACACCTCCATATTTTACTTTAAAGGAAAAAAAGAGGTTGATAAAACAAAGTGCTAGATATTCATGGGTTAATGGAGATTTATTTTACACTGGTTATGATATTATTATTAGACGATGTGTAAGAAATGATGAAATAATTGATATTTTAAAATCTTGTCATGATGAACCGTGTGGTGGGCATTTTGCAGCGAAAAGAACAGCATTCAAGATTCTCAGTCTTGGATACTATTGGCCATCTATTTTTAAGGATTCCAAGAAGTATGTGAAAAGTTGTGATAGTTGTCAAAGAATGGGGAGACCAACAACTACAGATGAAATGCCACTTCAGCTTCAAGTACATTTAGAGCCATTTGAAAAATGGGCTCTAGATTTTATAGGACCCACCAATCCAACTTCCAAAGGCAAAAAGTGCATCCTAGTATGTACTGATTACGTGACAAAATGGGCTGAAGCAAAAGCACTAGTCCAGGCAACTGAACAAACAGTAGTAAACTTCCTTTTTGAAGAAATTTTTGTAAGGTATGGAGTACCAAGGGAGATAGTGACAGATCAAGGTACTCAGTTTACTTCAAAGCTAGTCAAAGACATCATAGAAAAATATAAAATCAAGCACAGGAAAAGTACACCTTACCATCCACAAGCTAATGGCCAAGTGTAATCTACAAATAAAACATTGGAAGGAATTATCACTAAGACCGTAGCAATGAATAGAAATTATTGGGAAGAGAAGCTCAAATATGCACTCGGGGCTTACAGAATCACGTGGAAAAACACTACAGGATTTACACCATATCAGTTAGTGTATGGAAAAGAGGTAATGCTTCCTATTGAATTTCAAATACATACCTATAAGATGGCTGCAAATTTAGGAATTGATCTCAATGAAGCCCAACAAGAGAGAATTTGGCAATTGAACCAGTTAGATGAAATGAGGCAGCAAGCAGAGGAGACAACAATCCTAATGCAGAAACAAAGGAAGCAGTGGCATGATGCACACATTAAAAGGAAACAATTCAAAGAAGGAGATTGGGCTTTACTCTTTGACTCTAAATTCAGAGATCATAAAGCCAAATTTACAACACATTGGATGGGCCCATATGAGATAGTTCAAGTATATGAAAATGGATCAATTAAGCTTACTACAATTGATGGAGAAGGCAACACCTTTATTGTCAATGGACATAGGTTGAAACTCTATCATAAGCCCATCAGCAAGGAGGATTTTATTCAAACTGATCTCAGCAAAGGGAGGTTGAGACATGCAGCCTTCAACTGTGATATCTCTACCTTAGTCAATTCAATTTCATTTTTAAAATAAATAAATAAAAATAAAATAAAATAAATAAATAAAATTAATTATATATGTATAATATATATATAATTATATATTATATATAATATATATATATATATTAATGGTTTATATGTGAAAACCAGACTCTAGCACACTCTAAACCCAAATTCTTACTTGAAAACCATTCATTTCGCTGGTAAGAATTCCTTGTTCTACTTGTTTCTTGTTTTTCATCAATTCAATAATGACTTGAGGACAAGTCACAGACTTAGTGGGGGAGGAGAAACAATGGTTTTTCCTATCTCATCTCCTCATTTTTAAATCCTCAAGGAATTTGTTTCAGTAATTCAGTATTTCAATAAAAGAGTTGTTTTTGTTCTAATCAGTGGGACCTGTTCAAGCAATATGCAGTGGGACCTGTTCAGAAGACTATGTCAACATTACCAATATCAGAGGGACCTATTGTCGACATCACCAATATCAGAGGGACTTGTTAAAGATTGCATTCAAGATACATCAGCCTACTTCAACAAAGTTTTCAAAGGTTGCTTATCATCAGAATTATAATCAAGGCTACATCAACACCAAGGATAAAAGAAGCTTCACAAACATGGTTCTTCAGAGTTCTTCAGATTTTAAAGGGACCTTTTATATTCAATTTCATTTTAAAGGGACCTGTTTTAGACAATGAAGATTAGTCATACCTGTACAAATAGATCAGTCATACCTGTGCATGCCAAATCAACATTTTGTCAACCAACAAGTGTAATGTATAGTTGAAATTTTTATTTTTAACATTTAAAATTCTTAAATTATTTTAGTGTTAAAAATGATGATTATTATTGCTTGTTATCAATTTCAAGAACCCTTATCCGCATAACCTTTGTCATATTCCTAAATCCTCACCTCATTATCACTCTGCTTATCATTTCCATTCCCCTATCACACCTTTACTACTCTCTTCAAGCCTTTTCATAACATAAACCCATCATTTTTAAATCCGACCTCTGTGAATAAAGTACCAACAAGCAATGGACACCAATACAAAAGGCCGGTCAATGGAAAGACATTTGTCACACCGTTCCTCAAATGATTTCATTCCTTTCGACTGTTGGAGTTATAAAAACAAGCTTCTAACCAAAGTCTGCTTAAGAAATATATATGTTATCATCACACGATTTGCATAGTGTGTTCTCATAATTGTACCTCTGTAAATCAGTACTGCTCCTCTGTCTTCATGATGTGAATGCGCCTTCCAACTCTGCATTGTCATCATAGCAATTGGATGAAGGTCGGTTGTTGATTTTTCATTTTATAAAACTCTGAGTTCATAAAGTGCGTTACCGTGTTAGTGTTCAGACTCTGAGTTTCTCAAAGAGTGTCGAGATAGTAGGTACTACAAAGGGGGAGAATTGCAGACAGGCTTACCCCGAGTTTTTACTTCCGCCCATAAATCGAGGACGTTAACCAAGTCGCTCACTCAAGCAATTGAAGAAGTAAACTTAGAGAATCGAAGACATTACTAGGTCAGCTCAGTGGAATGCAGGAAAAGAGGTAACAAGTGAAAACCCTGCTTGAATTTTTGAGCATAAAAAACGGGGTTAGAACAGAGATTTTTAACAAAATGACCAATAGAGCAGAGCCCGAAAAATTTGATAGTTTACAATATCATGAAGATAGTGTCACGATTTTAAGGGAAAAACACTGGTTTTCTTTTCTAGAGAAATTCAATGGAAACAATGAAGAAGTTACAAAGCAATTTGCATTTTCCTTCAATGGAGAGAAAACTTTAATAGGAAACTTCTCTTTTAGAATTTCAGAGGATACCATAGCACAAACATTGGGAATCAGTCCAGAAGGGGAAAATTATTTCAAAACCAAACAATTTAGAGAAAAATCATGGACTCAGTTTATGTCTAGGTCAAGGGTTTCCTCTGTCAACTAGAAAAAGGGTGTTCCTAGAAGCTGGCTAATGCACCCATGTGATGAAATGGTATACATTATTCAAAAATTTATTACATGTGAAGGACGTTACAGTATAGTATACCTATATCACATAAAACTTTTGTTGCACTTAAAAGGTCAATGCACCATCAGTCTGCCCTATTTTCTCTTACAGAGTTTGACTAAAATGTCAAAGACCATTCAAAAACAAAAGGGTAATGAAGACAAGAGTTTGTATCATTTTGGGTTGATCAAAATTCTAATTGAATTTGAGTTGCAGAAGAGAGGAAAAACATGGAAATAATTTTTTATTGCCAATCAAATTAAAATTGGAGAAGATGAACAGGAACAGCAAGAACGCACCAAGTTTATGCTTGATATTGATGAGGAAATCCCTGAGCGTAAGTCAAGAAATGTTCCTCAACCCAGTAGTAGTGTAAGGACAAGAAGGATGAGGCAAGAAAATGCCAAGAGAATTGAAAAAGATAAAATCTTCACTACTTATACGAGAAGATCAAGGAGAATACAAAGGAATCAAACACAAGATGATCAACCAAATTCGAATGAAAATGCACCAATGGACATTGAAAGCAGTAATAATTCACAACCAGAACAGGAAGCAGAAATGGAAATTGAGAGTAACATGGGAAAAAGGAAAGAGCCAGCACCTGCAAACAAGAAACAAAGAAGGTTAGAGAAACAGATTGAAGAGCTAAAAGAGGAATTGATGGAAGCAAACATTTTAGAGAAGGTCATAAAGAAGGAAAATGAAATGTTGAAAGCTCAAAGCAAGAAGATTCAACAAAAAAATGAGAAACTGAAGAAGCAAATCAAAGAACTTAAGACTGATCAAACTGAAACGTGCAAATGGGTGACAAAATGATACACTCAGAAAAAATTTCTCAAAGAAAAATATAAGAATCTGAAACATGATTTCCAAGTTCAGAAGAATATAGATGTATTGCTACAAGCGGCAGAGGCACAAGCAGGAACAGAATATAAAGGAAGCACATCAGGATTAGCATGAGGACATGCTAAATCATTGAGTTTGGGGGAGATGTTGGTACTATTTTATTGCCATTATTTTCTTCTAAAAATCTATCATTTATCTATCATTTTCCTCCATAAACCCTCATAGTCCATTGAAATTGATTAATGAAGCATTATAAATTGTTATTTTACATTAAATTTAATTTATGGATTTTTATGTTAAAAATAGGAAATTTTCAACAAAATTACGGGATGTCATGACTTCCTGTAATTGGTTTATGTTGTGACACGTGGCATGGTAGGAAAATCAAAACAAAGGATAAGGACATGATCTAGGATGTACATACATGGTGGAAGATCTATTCAGTATCGAATCTAGAGCTCCCGGATACATGGTCAATGCTGTTCAAACCCAGCGTTTTTGGTCGTAAAAGTAGCAAAAAGCCAAAGTTACCTAAACTAATTTCGTTTTGTTTTAGAAATCAGTTAGGATTAGAAAAAAAACAAAAATATCCTTTTTTGCAAAAGCAGAAACATCTGCAATGATAATGTATGTATATTCGATTGTAAATTTTAAGGAATGCTAGTGAACAAAGGATATAGACGAGAGCAAACAAAAGACAGCGTATTATTTTTCCAGAACTCTGTTCTTGCATGTATTTTTTTCTAGAACTTAATCACAGGAAACGTTTCATCAATTGTAGTGTTTATGTGTTAACATTTTTATCATCTGAAGTTTTCTAAGTGTGCCATCAATGCGTGGAAGGGCCCTACGTGAAGATTGGTATACTTTCATTTTGTTTTCATAGCATTTAGACTTCAGATCTGAATAGTGTTATATGTCATTTCTTTGCTTGTGAGTTAATTAATTTGATTAGAAGTTCTTGCGATTGTCCTCTTATGATTCATGGTGATAGCTTGAAAATTCAATTGTCAGATTATTGAATCATACCTTGTAAAAGGATTAATTGAACATTGAATTTCACAGTATTTCTATGAACTCTGTTTTCATGAATTTGAGTTTTAGTATGCTTAAAAGATTTTTTTGGTTTTCATGAATGCTTAGTGTGTTAGCTGGAAAGATTTTTTTGTGAAATGTATCCTTGTAAGAGGATTGAGTACTCAGACTAGTAACACTCTGTTTTAGAACAACTAATTAAATTAGAGGATATAAGTGTTTAAATTGTGAAAGGAAACATATTCCAATCTCTTGTAAAAGAGTGTTGTAGCCTGTCACAGTAGACACTTATTTAGGTAGATGAGATCCTTTTAGGTCTATAAATTTTAGACACGTGCCTCTAAGTTTACCTACTTGGTTGACATTAAATTTAGTCTAATCTAGACCCCTGGATTGGTCACTACAGGCACCATAGTCACAACCTCAAATGAGTCGAGGGGGAACTACTTATCCTGGGGGAAATTCTATCCCCTAGCCTAACAATCCCTATGGAAATCCACATTACAATACCATACCCCAAGGCACCTACTATACCATGCAACCTGTGTATAATATTGGGAGCAACACGATGGGAGGACTGCAAGGATCCACAAGTCATATGTCATCGCCTTGGTCCAATTCGGGGGAATCAAACACTCTGCCTTTCTGGGCAACATTTGATATCCTTGACTTGTACAAACTTACAAATGACCCCATCTATCATAACTTACTTTGGCTACCAATCCCGCATGAAATACTAACAGACATCCCTTTGAAGGGAAACAAGGGGAGAATCTTGATACACACATCACCACCTATCATCTATGGTGTGTTTCTAACTCCATGGTGGATGATAGTATCTAGTTATGTCTTTTTCCCCGCACCCTTACTAGCAACGCAGTCAAGTGGTACATAGAGTTACCATGCACGTCAATCAATACCATTGGCGCTCTAGTGATGCAATTCTTAAAGCAATTCCAGCTACCCATCCACTATGAAACTGGTACAAAACTCCTCACTTCCTTACTTCAGGATACCACCACCCACATCTTGATAATATACATGAATGGAGACATAAGTGGAGGCTAGTCAAAGCTCCCCTCCCAGACTATCTTTCAGCGGATTGGTTCTACAAGTCTCTACTCCCCCAAATCGCTAAGGATGTCACCTTAGGTGGTGTGGTCATAGATGACCAATCCATTCGTCATGCCCAGCACTTGGATCTAATCTATTTGTAGTCTAGCACTCTATACGATGCAATTCCCAATGCCCCTTGCAACTCCAATGCTCCCGCTACTCAGAAAACTGGAGTGCACCCCGATGGGATTATCAACGCAACATCTAGGGCTATTGTAAAGCAACTTAGCAGTCACATTGCCCAAATGTCATTGGACCCCTCTACCAAATTGACTACTCTTCCTACCACCGTGGTCAACTCTGTGCAGTCTACACAAAAACTCGGTGGTAAGAACAAGAAGAATAAGAAAAAGACCGCTCCTTCTGAAGAGCAGTCAACAAAGTAGTCTAACCCCAAGCAGAAGGCAGTTGTTCCCTCTAATGATGGAAAGGATAAACCCACTAGATTCCCTTGCAAAATCTGTGCTGAAGACCACATGACCTATCACTACCCGCATCTTCAGAAATGCACAGATTCCATTTCTAGAAAGGATACTCGCAAGACCCCTGCTATCCTGAATAATCCTTTCCCTGCTCAGCAACAACAACACCTTATTGCAAACCAAACCCAACCCCCACAAGGGGGAAATGGCGGTTCGCAACATCCTTTAGCTGGTGAAGGACCCTCTACCATTTACACCTTTGAAATGGTAGATCTACAAACCAGAGCCAAACCTTATGGAGCTCATGTCGCTCATGCAGAGGAACCCTCCTCAAGTTGAAACTCACTGCCACCTAATGATCTTCATATCGAAAGGCCGACTGTCGACCTTTTGATTTGTGATTCCATTATTGTAATTTTCGACATGGGAAAGTGTAAATCTCCCCTTTCTCACTAGCTTTCATTTTAGGTGCAAATCTTTTCAAAAGGTAAAGGTATACATAGAACTGTCATTGACAAAGGTGCTTCTACCTGTGTAATTTCGGCTTCATGTTGGCTCGCTTTGAGTTCTCCAACCCTATCCCCACTGTCGAATTCCCTTAAATCTTTCGACAGCCACACTTTCATCCCAAAGACATACCTAGCTAGCTACCCCATCACCTTGTATGGGAAAACGGTAACAGTGGACATCGAAGTTGTTGATAGAAATATCGACTATAATCTCTTGTTGGTTCGTAGTTCGACTTACGCCATGACTGCCATTGTGTATACTGTCTTTCGCATAATCCTATTTCCATTGGATGCAAACTTAGTCACAGTGGACCAACTGTCCTTTTTCACCCCTAATTACTCCCCGTTACCAAGCGGCTTTGTACCCTTAGTAGGTGGTGTGCTTGACTCTTACGTCAGTATTGGTACCGGTCTATTGAAGGGATCTTCCCTGATGGGTTGTTTCCCTCTTCTACCACCAGCAGTTTCATCCATTCCTCATGAACCGACCGATTCTTGGATCCTACTGGGCCCTTCAGACATTGACACTTATGAAGAACAAATGCCATCGTCACCAGCTGAATTGGCCTATGAGGCCATTCAATCTGCATCTGAATCTCTGGTCACTTTGGTCACGACCAACCGTACCATTTCCCCTCCCATAACTGCTCCTTCTTTTGATCCCCTCAATTAGGTCCTACCTACAGATGAAGCTATTAGAGATATCATGAGTTTAGAAGAGCGACCTTGGGATGACTTGCACCATCGTGTTTCGATATCTGATTTGGACATGATGACTCTTCAAATCCTATCACCTTACGCACCTGAAATCATTTCCTCACCATATACGACTATCCAAACTTTGGACTCAGAAGGAAACATGGGCAATATTTCAAAGACATTGCTCATTAATATTTCTGTCATGGCAGGCATCATAGAAAACATCCAGGTTGGAGCAGATTGCAATCCTGAGGAAATTGCAAGCTTCACCTACCTTTTTAAGGATTTCCGTGATGTTTTCCCCTGGTATTATGAGGAAATGCATGGCATATATCCTTCTGTTGTCAAGCATGAGATCAAGAATTCTTGAGCATTCTTTTTATGGTATTTTTCTTTCTCGTTAAGCTGAAAAAACCTCGAGTCTCCTTCTTCGGGCTCATTATATTGAAAATAGCAACAATAAATGATAAAAATAGATTCCAAAATATTCCAATTTTAATTTGTCCTTGAATTAAAATTCTAATTTATTCTCACCACCTACTTGGAAATAATTAATTAATTCATTATGGATTAATTAGTTAAATAAATTCAAGTTAGAAGTCTTTCTGAAGTCATGCAATAGTTATCCCTTAAATTAAGGAGATTATCCCTTAATTAAGGAGATAATATTGAGTTATATTTGAGTCGTAATTAGTTAGCTCAGTTTACTGAGTTAAGTCCAGTTAAATTAGTTCCAAACTGTTTGAGGAACTAATTGTGAGTTATCAGTCAGTTGATGCATGCATGCACTCAACAAATGTACTCCAGATACCTGAAGATTCCCTCATCAGAAACTCATGCATGTCTATTATAAGAAATACCCAGTTGAGATAAATGTTAAGGACAGTGTACTATCAGTTGCATGTGTTCTCCTATAAAGGAAACTCATGCACGCAGTAAAAAAAAAGGTTCCTTGAGGATTGCGCAGTTCTGACAGTGTGTTAGAGCAGTGTTACACTGGGTGAAGGAGATCATCCCAGAGGTAAATGCACAAGGAAATAGGAGCTTGGGGGGTAGAGAGGAAGGCTTGTGAGAATCTTTGATTGTCTGTGAGCATCCAAGAGGTTTGTACTGAGAGCTGGCTAGTTGTGAGAGCTAAGGCTTTTTATAATTGTGATGTATTTCCACCTTGTATGATAATACATATAGTGGGGTTTTTAGCTAAGGCTTTCCCCTGAGTATTTTCTATGTTTCATGTGCATTGATTCATATTCTTACGGTTATATGTGTTCAACTCTGATTCAACTCAATCTTTAAGCTTCCGCAAGTTTGATAGTATAAGTAGATTATAGTATTTTGCTTTGTTATATTGCATTATCGAGTTAATCTACAGTCAGGTTTTCTACATAGATCTCAGAGGTATATTTGTAGAGCATTTGTAGGAAATTATACACATTAAACTAACACGAAGAAGATCAAGCATTCATTTTATGGTATTTTTCTTGCTTGTTAATCCGAAAAAACCTTGAGTCTCCTTCTTTGGGATCGTTAAACTACCACGAAGAAGATTGAGCATTCTTTTATGGTATTTTTCTTGCTCGTTAACCCAAAAAAACGTCAAGTCTCCTTCTTTGGGCTCGTTAAACACATACGACAACAGTCTGAGCAATTCTTCTTCCCTCTTTTTCTAGCTCATTAAACTGAAAAAGATCGATTGAGCAGTCTTTTTAGGCACTTTTTTCTCGCTCATAAAACTGAAAAATTCATTATTTTTTTCTTTAGGCTTGTTAAAAAATTATGAAGATGATTTGAGCATTCTTTTAGGTACTTTTCTCGCTCATTAAACTGAAAAATCCTGAGTTTTCGTCCCTGGGCTCGTTAAAAATCTACGGTAACATTGATATGAGCACTTACTTTTTTGGGTCCATTTCCCGCTCTTAAATCGAAAAATCCTTGAGATTTTCTCTTCTTCGATCTCGTTAAATCTACAAAGAAGGAATGAGCAGTTCTTTTACCTCATTTTCCTTGCTCACTAAACTGAAAAAGATGCTTTGACTTTTGTTCATTTGATTCATTAAAATTTGATGAAGGTATTGAGTTTGTCATCACATGACTCTTTAAAAATTCACGATGAATATCGTGTTTAGTCTGTCTCCTCGTACTCGTAACAAAATGTGGTCAAAATCTATTGAGCATAGGTTTCTCTTTATCCAAACTTAGTAGATTAACTCATGGAAAAGTAACCGATCTAGGTATACTATTAAACCTTTGTCGCACCCAGTTAACAATTATGACAAAGGGACCACCATGGAGTCATTCTTTATGATCTTTTCAGACTCTCTAAAATATGAAAAGACCACCGAGTTATCTCATCCAGACTCATTAAATTACACATATGTGAAGTAGAGTCACTCTTTTTTCGATCCTTTTCAAACTCTTAAAACATGAAAAGATCAACGATTTTTCCTGTCTGGACTCATTAAACTAATCAGATAGCGCATAGAGTCACTCTTTTTGCGGTCCTTTGTAGACTCTTAAAATATGAAAAGATCGATGAGTTTACTCATCTGAACTCATTAAACTAATCAGATGGGGAAGTGGACAATACAAATGTGTTTAGTATTTGAAAGCATGTTTTGGCAGCAGTCGTTCCCTTGAACATGGCACTCCCTCAGATAAAACTTCCTTGTTAAAGCCTCTCAATATGAATATTACCATCCTATGAGTTTAGCCGATATACCTCGATGTTCTAGCACCTTTGTATCCTAACACTCTTTGGTGTTCATGAGTCTAGTGTTGCATGGTTAAAACCGTTTTCGTGCCTTCTATTGTTCAAGGGAAAACCTTTTTTCTTTTGTTTCCTCCATCAAACCATCAAGCATATTCTTTCATCATGCCCTCTGTCATTTTGACCTAATGCTCAAAGATTCCTCAAAAAAATTTCATTCTTTTCTAGTTTCATGTTGATTGATGTAGGACACATTATTGCCTACCTTTTGACAGGTCTCTTCATATCGACTTCAACACTCTATCTAGGAAGACGATCCAAAAACACTCCAGTGCCTCGGTACATGCAGACATCAATGGCAAGTTACCTTGTGTTTGGTCAGGGGTTCTCATTATTGGCTCCTGCTTAAATGATTCTACAAGTGTTCGATGACAAAAACATTTTTCACACTCGCTAGATTGTATTGTGCATCTTGGAGACCATCACCAATATTGGTGGCCTTCGTCGCATCTGTTAACAGTCTCCATTATTGACTGGTAATTAGAATATTTCGTGCATGTTCGACATCAACGCATATATTCACATGTATCAATCTATGTTGTTTGATGAAGCAGAAATCAAGACCTTGGGTAGAAGCTTGCATCACCCAGCCTTGTTTCCTATCCCAAGTTACGTATATTGTTTTTTGGAGGCAAATCATTAGAATGATCCTATTATGACACCAGTTCTGCATTGTGCTTATCGGTGGCTAGCATTGTCATATCTCTTTTATGAGAAAATCACTCTGACATAGCTACTTAGCATGGGAATTCCTTACTCAGGACATGATTTTAGTTGTTTTATATATATATGTGTGTTGTATCAGGTTTCCCGTACCGCTTGAAGCTCTGATCCTCTCTCTCTTTTTGTCAAGAAGGAACAAAATAGTTAAGTATAAAGTTTTTTGTCCATCGTCACAGCCTCTGGTCTCACACTTTAGGGGGCATCTATTATATAGTAAAATGACCTCCTCATCAGCTCAGAGGGGAAATACATGATGACTGAAGCAATGACCAAGTTCACAAGCCTTGTTTCCAAGCTAGTGCTACCTATACGCTAGTAGCCTGCTTTATAAAGCTTCCCCGCAAGCCTAAGGGTGCATTAGTGACCTATGTAACTCTACTTGTTACCTTGGGAACAACATTAGTAAACCCTAATGAGGGTCTAAGGGTCAAAGGAGCAGATTGACTAAGAAAAATCCCTATACTATCTCCTAAATCAACTTAGAAAAGCAAGGAAACATCAAAGTTTGACCTATTTGGGTGATTACTAATCCTAATGGAGTATGCAAATGGGAAAGAGCTCAAAATAATGGAAACGTCATTGCTTTTACCTAAGGAAACTCATGGAGAAACTTGGCAACCCTAACCTCACATGCTACATAAGCAGAGCTAGGGCTATTGTGAAAGAGGTCAGATCATCTAAAAGGATGGCTTACTTGATTGTCAAGCAAAGTCTCAGACTTAAGCATAAGAAGTTGGTAAGAAGGGAGAGAGAGAGAGGAGTTGTAGGGGTAAGGGAAGGCTGATGCAATCGATGGTTGTAATCACTCTTTCAACATCAATATAGAACTGCAGTTGTACTATCCACTCCACGATGTTGATACCATAATTCATTTATATGTTTATTCAATGTATTTTAGCATGAGTGGCTTAGTTATGTGCAACTAGATGTCTTTTGTATGTTTATGCATTGATTATCAAGGTTTTATGCTATGATTACACTTGTTTTTTATATGTGCAAGACTTGATCTAGAGCTAGCTTAGGGGACTTCCGCCTAGCTGCATTGCACTCTCCAGCAACTCCACACAAAGGCTCAAGGTAATGAATCTGTCTCGCTTTGATAGTTAGCTGTTGAACATGGAAATGCATGTATCTTTTTGACAACGGTAGATAATCTTACAGTCTTCCAAGGGTCCCGGGAAGACACTTGAGGGTTCCTTCATCTTCCCCACACCGTGCATTAATCCCTATAGTAGTGGTCCCCACTAGACACATTGACTCAGTAGATCAAACTGAACAGTTTACAAAAGGGAACATAAACCATGCACCCGAAGGAAGGGTGCTACGGGCTAAGTGGCCGCACTGGGCCATATGCTACAAGAAGTGACCATGGGCGTGACAGTTGTAAGGAGCTGCGTAGGCTCTTGGACATGCCTTAGTGCCTAGGCATTGTGTTGTGGCATTTCGAATAGAAATGAACCCGTAACATAGAGAATGGAGTCATGTAGGATCTTGGGGGGATCCGTCTTAGCACTTGGATATATCCCAAGGTTGTTTCATGTAGAAACAAGAGGGTGCAACTAAGAACTGACCTTTAGGCTATTATTTGATGTTTCATGTAGAAACTCTAACAACGACACATAATTGTTTATAGTGATATTTGGCCCATGTAGGGCATAAAAGAGATAAGCGCCCAAAAACTTTGATAGGTGGTCGTAGAGACCCAGATCTATGGTGGAAAGTAGGTAAGGTGCCATAAAAAGGGGCCTTAAGGCTAATTTGAAAATTTTGGCCAAATTTTGTTAAAAACAGAAAAGGCCTGTGGAGGTCATTTTGGCAGCAGTAAAGCGTTGTTTGGTAGTTAAGGAAAATAAAAACATTAATTCCTTATTTATAATAAGAAAAGAATTCGCTAAGGCCTTTTAGCTACAACTAAGTGTTTTACATGGAAAAGAGCAATTTGGTAGCATATTAAAAGGCCTTGTGGCCTAGCATGTATGAACAAGAAAAACTAATTTAGTTGCATAGTTAAATGAGTCGGCAGCTCGATCTGGCACTATAAAGAAGAATTGGAGCTTTGGTAATAGAACAAATAGGTAAGTGACATTTTTTGTAGTAAAATTCAAGCACGATAGCCTAGTAACACGCATGAATGGTTCAAAAACTGTAATAAGTGGTAGATTTGGCAAAACATCCTATCAAGAGGAAGTTTTGGCAAATTAAGCCAAGTTTAGAGATTTTGCCAATTTAGCGAACCACAACTAAAACTTGCAAAAATATGGAATGGAATTGTTGGAAAACAACAATTAACTCATAGATTAAGCTTAGAAACAAAGACCATGATTAAAAACATTCAACAGACAATTTGAGAATAGAACAAAGGCAAAAACATGGACTCATGTAGTAGATTTGTAGAATGAGTTAACTAAGGATCAATTCAAAAAAATATCATTAAAGAATTCCTCAAAATAATAATTCGAGGAGAAGATTGTAGGGATGAGTGAGACGTGAGTTAAAACAGAGGTGTGCATAGCAGATGTGAGAAGCAGACTATAGCTAGAAGGCACGAGGTGTTGTATGATGTATTCAACAATAAAAAATTGTTGACGGTGTTTTCTTTAGCAACCAGAGATTGTTGAAGGTGTTTGTTTCAGTAACCAGAGATTGTTCAAGGTGTTTGCATTAGTAATCAGAGATTGTTGAAGGTGTTGGTGATTAAGGAAATAAATTATTTTGAAAGTAGAAAAGGCCTATTGATATGAGTTTGAAAATGGATGATAGATGGATTAGCAGGGCTCACAAGTGGTACCCTGCATATCAGGGGTAGCATCTCCTTCTAGTGGGTGCTATAAAACCTTTGGGGGAAAGAGTCTCTTTCAGCAGAGACTAATAAACAAGCAGGGGAAAGTGTCCCTTCCATTGGGTACTAGTAAACGAGCAGGTGTAGTAGTCACTTTCAATAGTAGTTGATAAATGAGCAAGGATAAGAATTCCTTTCAGTAGTAGCTAATAAAGCTACAACTGGTAGCTTATGGGTCCATGATTTAATCAAGTTGAATCCTATAATAAAAAGAAGATTGGTGTCTTGTGTATATGTTTTTCTCATATGTTTATGGTTTTATATTTCACATGATTGTGTTGTATTGCTTGATTAATGGATAAATGTTAAACTGGCTGAAAAGTTAATTTATGAAAAGTGTATAATTTAGCCACACTACTGATTCACCCCCTCTCTCAGTAGTATCCTGGTTTCCATTGTTTCTAACAATGTATATTTCAATTAAATCATGCACACGGCCAAGGAAAATACTCAGTAAAGAGTTGTTTGGTAGTTAAGGAAAATAAAAACATCAATTCCTTGTTTATAATAAGAAAAAAATTCGGTAAGGCCTTTTAGCTACAACTAAGTGTTGTACATGGAAAATAACAATTTGGCAACATATTAAAATGACTTCTGGTCTAGCATGTATGAGCAATCAACAACTAATTTAGTTGCATGGTTAAATGAGTTGACAACTCGATCTCACACTATAAACAAGAATTGGAGCTCTGGTAGTAGAACAAATAGGTAAGTGACATTTTTTGTAGTAAAAGTCAAGCTAGATAGCCTAGTAACACGCATGAATGGTTCAAAAACTATAATAAGTGGTAGATTTGGCAGAACATCCTATTAAGAGGAAGTTTTGGCAAATTAAGGCAAGTTTAGAGATTTTTCCAATTTAGCGAACCACAACTAAAACATGCAAAAATATGGAATGGAATTGTTGGAAAACAACAATTAACTCATAGATTAAGACCATAAACAAAGATCATGATTAAAAATAATCAGAGGAAAATTTGAGAATAGGACAAAGGCACAAATATAGACTCATGAGGCATATTTGTAGAATGAGTTAACTAAGGATCAATTCAAAAAAATATCAGTAAAAAATTCCTTAAAAGAAGAATTCGAGGAGAGATTGTAGGGATGAGTGAGATGTGAGTTAAAACAGATGTGTGCATACAAGAGGTGAGAATTAGACCATAGCTGGAAGGGATGGGGTGTTGTATGATGTGTTCGATAATAAAAAAATGTTGATGGTGTTTGTTTTAGCAACCAGAGATTGTTGAAGGTGTTTGTTTCAGTAACCAGAGATTGTTCAAGGTGTTTGTTTCAGTAACCAGAGATTGTTCAAGGTGTTTGCATCAGTAATAAGAGATTGTTTAAGGTGTTGGTGATTTAGGAAATAAATTATTTCGAAATTAGAAAAGGCCTATTGACATGAGTTTGAAAATGGATGATAGATGGATTAGTAGGGCTCACAAGTGGTAGCTTGCATATCAGGGGTAGAATCTCCTTCCAGTGGTTGTTATAAAACCTTTGGGGGAAAGGGTCTCTTTCAGCAGAGACTAATAAAAAGGTAGGGGAAAGTGACCCTTCCATTGGGTACTAGTAAACGAGCATGTGCAACAGTTTCTTTTAGTAGCAGTTGATAAATGAGCAGGGATAGGAGTTCCTTTCAGTAGTAGTTGATAAAGCTACAAGTGGTAGCTTATGGGTCCATAATGTAATCAAGTTGAATCTTGTAATAAAAAGAAGATTGGTGTCTTGTGTATATGTTCTTCTCATATGTTTATGGTTTTATATTTCACATGATTGTGTTGTATTGATTGATTAATGAACAAATGTTAAACTGGCTAAAAAGCTAATTTATGAAAAGTGTATAATTTGCCACACTACTGATTCACCCCATTTCTTAGTAGTGTCTTGGTTTCCATTGTTTCTAACAATGTATATTTACATTAAATCATGCACAAGGCCAAGGAAAATACTCAACACAAGCCTCTAGAAGGTAGCATGGGCATTTCATAGACTAAATGGAAGAACTCTGCAAGATAAGGTTCCCCATGGACATGTGAGGTTGGTCTTATCCTTTCTAGTTTCTTTGTTGAGTTCCTTGTAATCAACACATATTCTCCATTTGGCATTGTTTTTAGAGAAAATAACTAAGGGAGACACCCATTCACTATTTGAGATTGGACAAATGTATCCTATATCCAACAAATTTTGCAATCCATATTTTACCATTCCTTTTAATGTAAGGTTCATTTTCCTTTGTGGTTGGCAAACAGGTTTATGACCTTCCTTGATGTATATATGATGAGTGCATATGAAAGGATAAACTCCCTTTATTCCTTTATAATCCCATGCAAATGCATCAACGTGTTGTTTCAAGATAGAGATTAGTTGTTGCTCTTCATCAACTGAAAAAAAAGGGGCTTATTTTTAAGGTTTGTGGAGGGTTAATTTCTATGGTTTTCACATTATTTTTCTTAAAACCAACAACTATTAGATCTTCCCATGAAATGTCCTGAGAAATTGAAAACACAACCTATGTTACATTAGATTCAAGAATCCTATGCATAAGGACAATGTGCATAGATTGGTACATGTGATTGAATACAAGGTACTACCTCTACGCTCTACCTATGACCACGAAGGCCCATGAAGGTCAATAAAAATATCTTCAACATTTTCACACTCATGCCTAGAGTACACTAGAATTTCAAATAGTCCCCTATAAATTTGACCTTGGCATTGTATTGTTGGCCCATACAACCCCAGTGGTGAAATCAAAGCTCTCATACCACTTGTAATGTCCCCAACCACCCTTGGGAAATGTCACTCACACAAACCCCAAAATTTACCATTTTGTTCAAAACCCTAGGTGAAATTAAACTAGGAATATATGCACAAATTGAGTATATTCATTTAACAGATAACATTAATTTTAAGCATATAAAAATGCATGCATAATTTAACCATAACATAAAATTGATCAAAGTCAAACATGAATGAAAAACCATATATGTAGCAGAATAAACATCAAGTTTTCAAATACTTATCTGTGAATTTTTCTAGCTAGGTGTGGACCTCTAACATTCCTCCCATCCATAGTCCTCACTATTCATACTCTCAACCATAGGGTCACCCCCAAGCTCGGGCCTCAAATCCATGATTACCACAACCATAAACTAGAGCCCCCAAGGCTCACACACCAGGATGCATCTTGTATGGCATAATAAACTGAATAACCATGCCTTAATCAGTTACAGAGTCCAATCTTAGGGGTCACTGACTTCTTAGCCAGTTCCAGAACCCCAACACAAGTCTCACTAGCTAGTTGTTAAGCGCTGATTTCACTAGAACTCTAGTCAGTTCTACAATCCAATCCCAAGAATCGCTAACTAAAATCCCTAGTTTGTTCTGTAATCCAATGACAGGGCACACAAACTAGTTTGTAACCATGAACCTTTGTCCCATTAGATTCCATGAATGAATGTATGATTAAATGCTTAAACATCCATAATCCATGCCCATTGCGTGACTGATTTAGTAACTAAGAACCCCCCTCTCTAAATAGGGGAGAACCCTTAGTGTAAACATACTTTCCTTTATTTAATATTAAAATATTATAACATAACATTTTCATCCAGACACCTTCTCCCTGTAGTGGAATCATGGTCCCCCATGCTCCTTTGTTTAGGTCTGTCTGCAATCATTATTTGTTTATTAATATTCATAAATTAAACATGTTGACAACATTATACTTTCTAGCTTCATAGAATAAAAAGAACATACAAACACGCACACCAACCCCAACATATAGACACACATTATTTCTTCTAGGAATGGTCTTGAGGTACACATTATTTCCAAGGCATGGGAGGATACCAATTTTGAATGGGATACTATAACGTTTGTTGATCAGACAAAAGATTATTTAAAAATTAAGAAGGCTCTTAAACTATACTTGGTGGATGAGGTTTCCAAGCACATTTCGAGCAATGCAATAGATCTTGTCAATCTCCTTGTTGGGTCCTTGATTAAATATAGGGGTGTTGGTATGGGGTCCCCTCAGTCAGATTTTATTAAGTTTTGTTTAATATATTGTAAATTCTATGCATGTTGAGGAGCAGAGCGCGAATAACGCATGTCAATAGGAGTCAAGGGGGGTTTAGGAAGGTCAAAGCCCCTTAAGTTTGTTAAATTCAAGTTGTTTTGAGACCCATCCATTGTTCCCAGATCATGGTATTGTAAAGAAGAAGAGTATAAAAGGAAGTCATAGAAGAGTCATAGAAATAAAAGAAGAAAGTGCATGAGTTGGGTCTGAATTTGACTATTCTGTACTTGGGCAAACGGGAAGGCTTCTGCAGCTATGTGTGTGATACCTTGGTAAGTCTGCAACTGAGTGCATGGGCCCCTACAACTGTGTGCATAGGATTGGGAAGGGTTGTAATCAAGAATCTGAAGCATAATAAAGGCATATTTTGAAGTGATATCCACGTAACTGTGTATTACTGGTATTTCTGAAGTTGTTGTATTCATGAATTGTTGAATCGATTTAATCAGGAAAAATACTTAATAGATTCACGAAGACATAGATCTGCGTATTTATATGATGTTATGTATGTTTAGTGCAATCGGAGAATGACAAAAATCTGTTAACTATTAATTACTGTAAGTTCTAGGTTACAAGGGTTAGGGTTCGCGAAGGTCAAGATCAAGCCCTATATCTGTAGAAAACACATCACATAGCACTCTGGATGCAGAAACCTAGTTCTAACATCCCCCAATATTGCCTCGCATGAGACTGCAACCTACGCTACATGGTTTGTTGCTGAAAGGGTTGATAGTGTAGGGTTTTGTTGGTTAGTGCAGCTAACTCTGAACCTGGGTCCAGGCCCCATCAAGCCAACAAATGGTTCCATCGCTAGGACTGGGATCTATCTGAGGGGTGTGTGATGTGGGATTCATGGAGACCAAAAAACAAGGAGATTGAGAAGTTGATAGATCGGAAGCTGCATGATTTTGCAGCTCAAGAAAACAAGAATCAATGTCTGCATAAAGAAGAGTGGTTTCAAAGATATTTATAGATAGACGAACATGAAGTTTTCTTTTGCTCTTTTCCATGTGAATTATATGAATGGTTGGCTAAATTAGTAGATGATCAACCTACCTAGAAGTTGGATAACCATATTGTGTGGACTCCAAAGTTATTGAAGCACTTGGAAGAATTAGAATATGTTGGCTTAGTGGGTCCTGACCTAGGTTTAGAGTTAGTTTTGCCTAACAAATCCCTACACTACTAGCCCTTTCAGCATCAACTCATGGTGCGCAGACTGAAGTCTCACCCGAAGTAGTATAGGGGGATGTTGGAACCAAGTTTCCGCACCCAAATATTAGTGTAATGTCGTTTTATGTCCTACACATGCCTTTGCGTAGGTCAATAAGCCTTTAGGGGTTATTGATATAACTTCCCTTAATTAGCTTCTATACCTTCGCAAATGTTCACGACTATTTTTTGCAAACCCTAAATAGGTGAATCAACCACTTACGTGCCTTTGTGATTACCCTTAATCCCATATTTTCCCATAACGGTTCAAGTGTTCGATAACTTTATCATGCAACAAGATATTCTTCACATAAACAGTTACTATTACTTGCATTCATATGACAATATAAATCATGTAAAATCATGCATCAATACAGTATTAATTCATAAACCCATCATTCATCATAACATAATAGTGCATTCATTCAGAAGGAAATAGACAAACATAGGAATTTATCGAATAATCTCTTTATTAATACTTCAGTTCCACTTATAGACTCAAGAGTTCCCTGCGCACTCAGTTGCAGGGGTTCGCGCACTTAGCTGTAGACTCTACTCTAGGCCTCTGCACACACTATTGCATAGCCTCTCTTCTACTCTAAGACTTCTTCCCTCTTTCTTCTATTAACCCATTACATTCATCCTTTTCATCACTTTCTTTTCTTAGACTCTCTAAGACTCTCTTACTTATACAATCCCATGGTCCGCGAACCATGGGTAGGTCTATACAAGCCAACAAAACTTACATAAAAGAAGGTGTTGTGAATGGGTTCCCCTAAGAGCCATTTTTGGGCTAAAAGCCTAAATTTTGGGGCAAAAAGCCCAAATTTTGTGTACAGAATGTAAAGTCTCTGCATGTTGTGGTCATAGAGCACGAAGATGTAAAGATTCACTAAGGGGTTTTCACCCCTCTTTTGTAAAAGTCATGTCAGCTATAGAGGATCTACCCATCGTCTGTAGGCCATGGGATTGTATAAAAAGAAGTGTTATAAGAGTATTTTACTAGTTTGAAGTAAGTGGGAGTCATTGACAAATCTGTGACAAGCTAAGACCGAGAGTCTTAGCATAGGAAGAGGCTCTACAGCTAAGTGCGCAAAGGCATAGGGTAGAAGTCCGCAGCTGAGTGCGCGGACCCCTGCAGTTGTGTGTGCAGGGCAGATGGAGTTTGTATTGGAAACTTGAATCATCAATAAAGAGGAGTATTCTAAAATTACTGTGTATTTTACCTCTGGTTATTGCATGCAATTATATTATGTTAAGTTTTGGGTTTACATTATAATGCTAATTTGATGTGCGAAAATATCTGTTTCTATTTGTTATATGAACATGGTTTACATTATAATGCTAATTTGATGTGCGAATATATATGTTTCTATTTTTTATTTGAACACAAGTAAGAATATATGTTTACGCGAAGACAAGCTTAGTTGTATGATAAAGTTGGTGAACACTTAAGATAATTCAAGAACTTATAAAGTAACATATTTACAAAGGCGCGTAAGTGCTTGAATTATCATTTAGGGTTGCACAAAGGACAATCGTATACTGTCGTGAGGGTTCTAAGAGATGGAAGAGAAAGTACATCGATAAGCCCTAAATCCTTATCAATCTGTGTGAAGGAAGGGTTTAAGGTATAAAACCGACATCATGACCATCTCAGGGTGCAGAAACTTGGTTCCTGCATCCCCCCATATTGCTTTGGGTGAGACTTCGATTCGTGCTCCACAGAATGATGCTAAAAGGGCTAATAGTGTATGGATTTGTTTGGCCGACCAACGTAGAACCTGGGTCAGGGCCCTTCAAGCCAACAAATGGTTCTGTTGCCAGGACTGGAATTAGCATAACGAGATGTGTGATGTCGCATCATTGGAATCTAACTAAGAAGGAGATTGAAGACTAAAGATCCATGAATTCACAACAGAAGAAAACAAGAATCCATGATTGACAAAGGAATAGTGGTTAGACAGATATCTGTATACAGAAATTCATGAAATATTCTTTTGTTCTTTCCCAATTGAATTATACGAGTGGATCACAAAGTTGGCAGATGACCAGGGAAGGTGGAGGCTTGACAATCCTATTGTCTGGACCTCGAAACTAGTTTGATATTGGAAGCCTTTGAAGATAAGATCGTGTGTGCTGTCGATGCCTAGCTCGACCATATCATAGGAGGGTTTGTAACAGAGTTCGCAGCTGATACTTTGGTCAGCTACAGTGAAGCAGAGCGTCGCTTCTTCAAAGGACCGCGAGGTAAGTATTTGAAAACACTAAATACTTGGATTAAGATGCTTTTTTGTGAAAAGCGGGTCATGTAGTTACCTTGATGTTTGGAGCTACGCAAAGTGGAAGGTCTTTTAGGGATAGAGGAAAAAAAGGTCATGAGTATAGCATGTTGATTGAGCCTCCTTTGAGTGATGACAAGGGAGCAATGCAGGCTTCCTTGCTAGGTGCTATTCAATTGATAAGACAAGGGTTCCCGCGAATACCTACACCACCTCCATCCTCATCCCATCTAGTCACACCACCCCCATCCTCACCTCCACCACTTACCCCATCATCCCCACCACCGCCACCTCCACCACTGTTCAACATCACAAACCTCGTAAAGCTACTTGTATTCAAGGGCATAGGAGATGAAGATCTAGACTAGTTTTGGTTTGTCGCAAAGGCTATATGGGAAGCTTAGGGTATCATGGACGATCAAATGAAGAAAGTAACGTTGGTTAGTGCTTTGCAGGATCACACACTAACATGGTACATTAAGTACAGTACTGATAACCCAGCGTCTGCATTGGCAGATATCCAGAATGTGCTAAATAGAGAATTCAGTATACCTAAGTCTCAAGCACAATCAATTGTGGGATTCAAGGAGATCATGATGAAGCCTAAGGAGACACCCTGGGATTTGGATCAAAGATTGAAGTGTAAGATCTATGAAGCAAACATGAACCTAACTGATGGGTAGCACTGTGAATGGTTTGTGGCCTCACTCCTGCCCCACCTAAGGGTTGTGCTATCACAAAAGAAGATTGGGACCCAGGCGGAAGCTCTAGAAATCATGGTGAGACTGCATGAGACACCAATGCAGGATGCTAATCTAAGGGTCCAGCAGATTCACATGTAGTTATAGAACCTTTTCCTCAAAATGCAAAGTCTGAAGAAAGACAGAACAGCTCGACCGGAGGCGCGCGAAGAAGTTTGGTGCCTGAAATTCAAAGCTTAGGGGCATGACAAGGATCATTGTCCAGTATTTTCGAACTATGTTGTAGCAGGGGGACCAATGCCTCTAAGGCTGAAGGCTACAACAGGGCCAAGTGCAGGGCCCATTGTATGGTGCACTATATGCCAGGTAGCAGGGAAACATGCAACCGACAATTGCCATTTACTACAGAAATTCATACAAACACGGCAACAAATCTTCTATAATTTTTGTCAGTCAGTAGGTCATGATGAGCACAATTGTCATAGTTACAAGTTAATGATGGACAAGCCACCTGCATACAAGGTGCGGGCAGAAACATGGCCTTTGGACCAAGGCGCTAGGGTAACATGAGTTGAGTATTAGGGGTGTGGCTGAGGCCAAGGTGGAGGGGGGACCTCGTAGAGGCCGAGGTGGAGGGGCACCTGGTAGAGGCCAAGGGGAGCTGATTTGTTACAATTGTGGAGGACCATGACACTACACAAGAGACTATCTGAATACGACACGACTGTCATGCCGCTGTTGTACTTAGTTTGACAATGCAACTGAGGATTGCCCCATATTGTTGGCTAAGACTCATGAAAAGGAGGCATAGCCTCCGCAGTCAACGCAGAACCTCTAAATGATGAGGGTTGAGCCTCACGAGGAGGACCCTAAGATAAACATTATGCTATGGAGTGGAATGATGATTGGAGAGGATAAAGGGAAGCAACTTGCAGGAGGTGAATGGGTGCGCAAAGCACCAGAAAAGGAGACTAGGTTTGATCTAGAGTGCGCAAAGGAAACCTTTACGGAAGCAAAGAAAACTTTCGTTGAGGCCACTACCTCAGGAACTCAAGAGAAACCAGTTGAAGAAATGGACCCATCCATGATTACCACGTTCTTAGAGACCTGCATGAAACTGCTCCACGATAGGAAGGCTGTGAAGGGACTATAGGAACTGATCAATCAGTGCGTTGGCAAGGAAAACATTACTAGCAAATTGTGAGTAGTCAGAAAGCTTGGAAAGCATAAGGCAAGGACTGGACGTGAGATGAGACTCACCATGCAGATAGGGGAATACAAAATGGACCAAGTTATCTTGGATCTGGGGTCCGACGCGAATGTTTTTCCAAAACAAAGATGGGAAAGAATGGGGATATCTATGCTTTAGTGGTCTCTGATCCAGCTAAGGATGAAGAATCAACAAAAAACTATCCCAGTGGGGAGGCTACAAGGGGTAACAGTTGACATCGAAGGCACGAGTGCACTAGTGGATTTTGAAGTAATAGAGATTGTGGATGATATAAATCCCTACCCTGCACTCCTTGGGATCGATTGGGCCACTGACATGAATGGAGTAATCAACCTAAAGAAGTGAAAGATGATATTTGAAAATAAATCGCTCCACATAGTGGTGCCACTGGAT
The DNA here is from genome assembly GCA_000404065.3 of Pinus taeda. NCBI lineage: Eukaryota > Viridiplantae > Streptophyta > Pinopsida > Pinales > Pinaceae > Pinus > Pinus taeda. The sequence continues at coordinate 12,340 of APFE030338334.1, read as the reverse complement.
CCTACAGAAGGACCGCGCTATACATAACTGGTCTGTGATTATGAAAGTGATGATGATTTGGACTAGATTTACAAGATTACAGCGTGAGACAATGATTGGATAAATCCAACAGCAGATGGACGTATTGCATGGTACCGCAAGAGCTTCTACACATAAATTCAGACGAAGAACTAGAGCACTGATAGAACCAACTATATGAAGTATCTACGTTGCGTTGTAATATGATGACCAAGTCATTGCGCTGCATGTCATCAAAAGTAAGGAATCTAACTTCTTATGATGGGTTTATTGATGTGGATATATTTTTGGATGCATTTGAAAGAGAAGTGTCGGAGAAGCATCACTTCTAGACCTTGGATTGGGTGTTGCACGCTACACTCGCAAGATGGTGGGGTATGCACAAGGATAATTTTGGTGATTTGGTGTGAAGGATGATGAGAATACATTTTGGACAGCCAAAAGTATGGATGATAGACAAGTATGCTGGAAGGGATGATTTGTGCGATCACCTGGCCAAATGGACTAAGGCTTATGGAGCGAAGCCCCAACTTGAATGGGTGCAACTGTTTTGTGATACCCTAGATGTCATACCAATGAATTGGTACTTGGAAACAGAGCTCCGCCATGGCACTAAATAATGGGACATCTTGCGCCAGGGGTTTATAATGACGTTCAGCATTGAGGATGGGTTCGACTGTATTGACGCGACACTACAAGAGGTTAAAGTAGCGATGTTTAGGATACTGCATGATACTTTGGACCTGATTCAACCTGATTGGACTACCTAGATGAGCCATGTGCTGGAATGCTATAATGTGACCATTGAAGAAGAAGACAAAGACCCGAGAAAGATTAATATCCCGGGGACTGAAGGTCACTGCAAGGTTCAAGGACCGTAGATAGAGAATCCAGACATAACTACGCTGCTGAAAACTAGACTGGTCAACATTGGCATAGAGGCGAAGCTGAAATTGGTGAAGATTGGGGACTATTGGGATGATGTGATAGTAGATAAGGTCATCATGCTCCTCCACAAATATCAGGATTTGTTCCCCACGAAGTTTTCTAATCTGAAGGGAATAATAGGAGACCTGGGTGTCATGAAGATCACCCTGAAACTGGACACGAAACCTATGAAACAAAGAACTTACCGCCTTAATCCAAAGTATAAGGAAAGGGTCTGTGTTGAGTTAGATAATATGCTCACAGCATGTATTATCGAACCAATGGAATAATATGATTGGGTAAGCCCAATAGTAGTTCAGGAAAAGAAACAGAAGGAAGAAATAAGGATATGCGTAGATCTCAGTGGGTTGTGGTGGCCAACCATACATAAGGATTCAAAAGCATATTGTAGGGCATGTGATGCATGTCAAAGGACTGACAGGCTATTGCAAAGGGATGAACTGCCTCTGATGCTACAGGTAATGTTACAACCATTCGAAAAATGGGCAATTGACTTTGTCGGACCAATTCAGCCACCAAGAAAGAAGACAGGTGCGCGGTACATCATCACCGTGACTGAGTATCTGACTAGATGGGCGGAGGCAAAACATGTGAAGGACTACACAGGCACGATAGCAGCGAAATTTATTTTTGATTATGTCCTCATGAGATTCAAGTTTCCAAAGATATTGATGAGAAATCGTGGTACACACTTTCTTAATGAAACAATTAGCGCGTTGACAAAAGAATTTCAGGTGTATCATTAGAAAAGTACACCTGATCATCCACAAGCTAATGGGATGGTGGAAGCATTCAATAAGATACTGGAGAGTGTGCTAACAAAGATCTGCAATTCTCAAAGAAATGACTGGGATGTCCGTGTACCCGCAGTGCTATGGGCCTTCAAAATGACTTGCAAGAAGTTCATTGGACAAATGCCTTTCAGACTCATGTATGGCATAGAAGCTATGATGCCAATGGAATACATTGTACCTACTCTATACATAGTGGCACTCATGGGAATGGTGGATCGTGGAACCCTGGAAGAGAGGCTCATGCAGCTAGCGGAGCTTGAGGAGGACTGATTTCTAGCTGGATTTCATCAACAATTTCAGAAGCGGCACAAAAAGGCATGGCACAATCAGCAAATCAAACTACGCACCTTCAAGGTAAATGATCTAGTATTTTTATATTGCATTAAGTTTGACAAATTTCTAGGGAAATTCAAGATGCACTGGCTCAGACCATATGTCATCAACGAGATTACTGATGGTGGAGCAGTTCAGCTAGTCAAATTGAATGGAGGACCCTTCCAAAGGAAGGCGAATGACAGCAAATTGAAGCCATACACTGGTGATCTAGCTAGGTGACTATATGAGGGAAGCACAGTGTTAGCGCTCCAAGAAGCTAAAAGGAAGTGCAGGACTATAAACTAAACTGCCCGAGTTGGAGAGTTACATGATTGGGGAACTGCACGGAACAAAGAAATGTCATAGAACCTGTAGAAGCATGCAGGAAGTTGCACTACCAAAGGAAAAACCAGACAAGATAACTAGAAAGTGATTGTTAAAGTCATTGTTCATGATTTGACGATCAGAAAATGGCCAAATGGAGCGGGGGGGGGGGGGGGGGGGCAACATTTAAGTCAGAATTTATGGACCAGATATTTGAAAATTTGCCACCAATCTAGCATTAATGAACCGATTATGAGGGGAATAGTCAAATTTGAATTCAAAAATTCCTATAAATTACAAAGGGTTGCCCAACGAAAAACACTTGGCATTTTTAGAATTGAGGTGTTGAGCTCTCAGGTGTACATGAACTGTGAAAACTTTGAAGTTTTGATAGAAAGTTTAGTATTTGAGATATTGCCAAAGGAGACACATGAGTTGTTGCATAGCATCATGTCGACACCCGCAGAAGCTATTAGCGTTGAAGCAGTGACAACTGAGGGAGTTGTTCCAGAGGTAGCTATGGTAGCAGAGGGAGCTTCCTCCGAAGTTGTGCCTATGGAAGTAATGACAGAAGTACCTAAATCCCCCAAGACACCCAGGCCAAGGCCTACGCTGACCCAGGAGGGTCCAAAACCGAAGAAGGATAAGTAAAAATTACATCCATCAATGCGTGCATCACCTAGGAAGCACCCATAACCGAGAAAACCATTGTGCAAGAAAAGTCCAAAATGGTTGACCTAGAGCCGAAAGAAGAGTCCGAAGAAATCCCAATGGATGATGAGGATATTGCAGTGGAAATGGAGGATGTTGAAATTGAGAGGTAGAACCCCATCTCTAAGTTACCTAAATAAATTGCTCCACGCAGGGGCAAGACGAAGGTGCCCAAAGATATTGATGATAGTAAGGTCACCCTGCACACACACCCCTCCTGTTGGACCAAATTATCTTTGAGGGACTGCGCTTGGGGCATGTCCCCCTTTTGAAGTTGGAGGACTGGGACTTAGCTGATATGTAGTGCTTCCCACATTTAGCGATAGACCAACTTATGCATCGTGGCTTCCATAAAAATACTGGAGTGACTGCTTTGGAGCTGCAGAAGTGGCTGAAAGGTGTGGACAAGGTAGGTCTACTAAACCTGCTATGGGTGCCACATTACAATTGTGCACCTATCACGATGGTAGTGATCAAGAAGCTGATGTTCTTAGTGCACGATGGGTGTCTGTGGCTAGAGGAGTTGATACCCATCACTGACATGATGATACATAGGATCGCATGGATTCCATACATAGGAGAAAAACTGGCCATGTCGTTTGGCGGAAAGGTCGGCAAGCATGTGCTTGCTGAGGTGATGAAGGAAAAATTCAAGCTCATAAAGAAATTGCATGGCTACACCATTTCGAGTATCTATGACCCCACAGTAAAAGTGGCGATGCAAATCTTGTAAGGAATGTCATACGGAAGTGTCGTGCAAATGAAGTGCTAGCACCAATGATAGATTTGGCAGCCCAGTGTGCAGAGGGAGTTCAATTTAACTGGGCATGCTACCTCTACGTGAGTTCCTCACGAACAGCTGTGAGGCACAAGATCACAGTAAGACTTTCCACTATGCATGGCTATTGCTTCCCATAGTGCTAGTTGTGTGGGAGCTACCTAAAGGTAGCCACTTTCCTTCAGTCACGCCGAACCTAGTAGAGGTAGTGAAGTTCACTTCGCTGTGGGTGATGAAGGATCCTCAGTGGATAAAGGACAACAAGATCTTTTGGATATTGATGGAGATGAGCATCCATATGACCATCAACTACAAGCTGCAACTGACACCTACAAATTTTGAGAAGTTGTAGGAGTACGTAGAATTCAAGGCTAACTTCCACCATGTCTCAATATGGGCGTGGAAGGACCCTGAGCAAAAGTGGCATGAATTTCCTTACTTGGAAAAAGATCATCCAATTGCATCAATCCTCGACTGCTAGCCGACAGATTGGTGCAATGCCACAGACTTGACAATGGGATCTAGCAAGTCCACCACGTAGCAAAAGAAGGAGGAAGCCAAGATGAAGATGGAATACTTGGCCACGAAGAGGAGAAAGGAGGCCAACGACAAGGCCAAGGCAGAGCGCATTCCCGCATAGCAGTCAGGTGGACAAGTAGGTGAAGGGGAGCATATCTTTGGTTGGAGTTAGAAGTCTCCTTCCTATGAGACCGAGGAAGAAGATGATGAGATGGAGCAGGGAGGAGTAGACCCGGAGACGACTCTGTTCCGCATCAAGCGCACCAGAGACCTAGGGAAAGTAGGGTCATGGAATAATTCCAAGGCTAGCAAGACGTCTCTAAACCTGATCACCCTAACAGAGGGGGACTTAAATGACATAGGTGATATGGTGTGGGATGCCACCGTGGAACTGCTGCAGCAATTCGAGTAGCAACAACAAAATGTGTTTGGTGTTATACAGATGGGTTTGCATGAGATGCAGATCCACACATCACAAATATAGACCAGTGCGGTGTCAACTAGTTTGGCGCCTAACACCTCAGAAGTTGTAGGAATGTTGTGCACAAGGGATCCCTGAGCAATAGTGCTGCTGGATGGAGCACTGACAACAGGGACTGAAGCTGATAAAATCGTTGTTAGCACCCTCAAGAGAGTTGGACTCAACCTGGCCATGCTTCACAATGAGGTGCTTCACCTTTTACAGGGCGGTGTGATCGAAAAACTTTGGGCCTGTGAACATCGTGCATTGTAGGTGATCAGAGAACAGAAGGTCAACAATGCCTAGATAACTGTGCAGAGAGACTCCACCCTTAACCTTGTAAAATACATTACATACAGGAACCAGTGCATTGCCACAGTCATGGTTGAGGCGTGCAGGACTGTCCTGCAGTTGGGCATTTCAAAGGCTGAGCTAGTAGATGTGAGGGTTCAAAAGCTCACTGCTGGAGTGTGCGATGCACAAACTGAATTGGAAAAGGTTCAATTGGAGCTGAAACTCAAAATTGCAGAGTTGTAGTTGAAGGCTCAGCCTTCAACTCTGCCAGAGATTAGAGAGCAGTGCAAGACCGCTATGAAAGACGTGGTAGCAGTAGCAAAGAGCGCAATGAAGGATTGTACCACGCTCTTCGAGTAGTCACTCGAGGTAGCCACCTACCTACAAGAATATCCTACTATACAGCGGTTGGAAACAGAAGCGAAGGAGCTACAACAGTGCTACAACGAAGTCAAAGCGACAATGCACACTATCGCCATCATTCATAGGTTAGCTAAGCTGCAAGAGGCCAAGGCGTTGAAATAGTAGGTAGATGTAGCTCAGCACAAGGAAGCTGTGATGAAGGCTCACTTGAAGCCTTGGTTGGATGAGGCCTACTTGATCACGACCACTATTGATGGCATGATAGCTAGTCTATAGGAGACTCAACAGAAGATTCAGTTAGACAGTGCAAGGCTAGCAACAAAGCAGTTGGTTGAGGAGATGAAGCAAGTGACAACATAGTGCACTGCCAAGGTAGTAGTTGTCCAAGTCAAGCTGGGAGGTCTTCACGACAAGATCTCTGTGCCAACAGAGTGACTCGAGGGCGAGTCACCATGTTTGTGTTTGGGGCCTGTTGGGAACGGGTTCCCCTAAGAGCCATTTTTGGGCTAAAAGCCTAAGTTTCGGGGCAGAAAGCCCAAATTTTGTATACAAAATGTAAATTCTCCACATGTTGTGATCATGGAGCACGAAGATGTAAAGAGTCACTAAGGGTTTTATGCCCTTCTTTTGTAAAAGTCATGTCGGCTGTAGAGGATCTACCCATGGTCTGCGGACCATGGGATTGTATAAAAATTAGTGTTAGAAGAGTAATTTAGTAGTTCGAAGTAAGTTGGAGTCATTGAGGAATCTATGACAAGGTAAGAGCAAGAGTCTTAGTGTAGGAAGAGGCTTTGTAGTTGAGTGTACAGAGGCCTAGGGTAGAAGTCAGTAACTAAGTGTGCAAACCCCTGTAGCTGTGTGCACAAGGCAGATAGAGTCTGTATTAGAAACCTAAATCATCAATAAAAAGGAGTATTATGAAATTACTGTGTATTTTACCTCTGGTTATTGCATGCAATTATGTTATGTTAAGTTCCGGGTTTACATTATAATGCTAATTTGATGCACGAATATATCTGTTTCTATCTGTTATTTGAATGCAAGTAAGAATATATGTTTACACGAAGACAATCTTAAATGTATGATAAGATTGGTGAAAACTTAAGATAATTCAGGAACTTATATAGTAACATATTTATAAAGGCACGTAAGTGCCTGAATCATTGTTTAGAGTTGCGCAAAGGACAATCGTATACTTTCACGAGGGTTCTAAGAGATGGAAGAGAAAGTACAGCGATAAGCCCTAAATGCTTATCGATTTGAAGGAAGGATTTAAGATATAAAACTGACATCACAACCATCTCAGGGTGCAAAAACTTGGTTCCTGCATCCCCCCATGTTGCTTCAGGTTAGACTTCGATCCGCGCTCTGCGGACTAATGCTAAAAGGGCTAGTAGTGTAGGGATTTGCTTGGCTGACCAACACTGAACTTGGGTGAGGGCCCATCAAGCCAACAGAAGGGTAAAAACCTTTATGACACTTTATTATCTACATGCTCCACAACCAGAAATTATGGATACTTTACATTCTTTACAACAAAACTTGGGCTTTTGCCCCAAAATTGACCCTGTCCCAACAGGCCCCCAACACAAAGATCATGAATCACCCTCGAGTCACTCTATTGGCATGAAGATCTTACTGTGGAGACCTCCCAACTCTACTTGTGTCACTGCTACCTCAGCCATGCTTTGTGTGGCTGCCTTTTTTATTTGCTCCACCAGCTGCTCTGTTGCTAGTCCCACGTTGTCTTGATTTTTTGATGCGTTCTCTGTAGGCTTGCCAAATTCTCCTCAATGTTGGAAGATATAACATAGGCCTCATCAAAATAAGGCCCCAATTGGGCCTTGAGGACCGCCTCTTTCCTTTGCACTGCTTCCACCTATTCAAGAAATTGTTTTGCCTCATGCAGCTTGGCCAATCTTTGTGCTATGGCGACAGTGCGTGGCATCGCTCTCACTTCATCATACCACTGTTGCAATTCATGAGCCTCTGTGTTTAGCCTCTATAGGTTAGGATCTTCTTGCAGAGTTGTGACTACCTCCATGGATTGTTTGAAGAGCGTGGTGCAATCCAACACCCGGCATCCACTACTGCTACTCCATCCTTCACAGCGGCTTCGTGTTGTTCTCTAGCCTATGGCAGAGTTGAAGGTTGTGACTCCAAATCTAACTCTATGATTTCAGGTTCAGTTCAAACTAAACCTTGGCCACTTCTGTCTTCGCGTTGCACACACATGCAGCCAACTTCCTGATCTTCGCCTGCAATGACACTTCCTCCGAGATATGTAGTTCAGGGACTGTTCTGCATGCCTCGATTACCACATCTACAAGTTGGTCATTCTGTGCCTGAAATTTCTTCTGGGCCTCCAGCGCTGCTGATTTTTCCATGAACATATGTTCGTTGTTGACTTTGTACTCAATGATCAGGCTTAGCGTGCGCTACTCCTGGGCCTTAACCTATGCTATCACACCTACCTGCACTGTGTGAAGAAACTCACTCAGGAGCATGGCCAATATTATTCAAAGTGCTAAGAATAGCCTTGTCAGTAGCTTCCTCCACACTCAAATCTCCATCAGGCAGCGCAACATCCTAGAGATCCAATGACTAAACCATCTCTGCTGCTTGAGTGGTCCCCGGTGCCAAACTAGCTGATGTCGCGCTGTTGTGTCCTACACTTGCCTGGAGTCTAGTCATTTGGATCTGAATCTCGTGCAGACCCATTTGGATGGTGCTCAGTGCTTGCTTTTGTTGCTACTCAAACTACTGCAGTAGTTCTATTGTTGTATCCCGCACCTTGTCTCCAATTTCATCCAAGTCACTATCTGTCAAAGTAATTGGATCTAGTAATGACTTGGTGGCTTTCATCTTCTTTTGTGGTCCTTCCTTTTCCTGCTCCCTGTATCGCTTTATTCGAAAGGGAGTGCTTTCCTGCTACTCACTTTCACCCTACTCTGATTGTTCTTCCTCCTCCATTTGGGGCGATGAAGACTTTTAACTTCTTTCGGAGCCGCGCTCTTCCTTCTTTGCATGTTCCTTCGTGGAAAATCCCAAGTGACGAGCACTATCATAAGAAACAACCATGAATAGTGGAATATCTTACTATCATTTTGTGTCTCTCTGTAATTCGCGAGGAACTCACTACACAGGTAGCACGCCCAGTTAAACTATATGCCCTCCACGCACTGAGATGCCAACAAAACCACGGGTGCCAGCACCTCGTCCGTGTGACACTTTTGCATAAATTTCCCAGCTAGAATTTACGACGTGGTAATCTTGAGTGCGGGGTCAGTGATTGAGGTGATCAAGTATCCTCTCAGATTTTTCACTATCTTAATTTTATCCTTCTTCTTCTCAGCAAGGTTGCGCTCGCTCGTCTTTCCACCAAACACCTTGGGTGGATTCAATCCTGAATGGGGAAATAGCATGATCTGATGGATCAACATATTGGTGATGTGGATCAACGTGTTTAACCATAAGGACCCATCATGAACCAGGCACAACAATTTATTAATGACAATTAGGTTTATATTTAATCGATGGTAGTGTGGCACCCACAACAGGTTCATCAACCCTGACTTGTTTACTCTGTGAATCCATTCCACCACCTCCAATGTGGTGCCACCAGATTCTTTGTAAAACACCCTCTACATGAAGGTGTCGGTAGCCAAGTGGGGGAACCGCATGTGGTCCACCAAATCCCAATCTTCAAGCTTTAAGTGTGGGATCCGTGCCAAGCACATACCTTCAAAGGTGATGTTCTCCAGAAACAGGGGTGTATTGAGAGGAATTTTCCTGCATCTAGGTCCTTCGGTACCTTCACCTTTCCCTTGCATGGAGGGATATACTCTAGTAGATTAGAAATGGAGCCCACCCCCTCAATTTTGATATATTCCATGCCCCCCTCAACCTATAGATCTACCACGTTCCCCTTTTCCTTTGCGCTCGAATTTTCTTTCCTCTGGGCTGCAGTAGTTGCATGTTTCCTCGTTGACTCGTGCACTAGCACAGGATTCTTTTGCTTGTCTTTCTTAGGCCTGGGGACCTCCTTTACTAGCATAGGCTTCGATCTAGGTGACCTCATCATCGTAGGCACTGCAGTTGGAACCTCCATACTCATCACTCCTGGAGCAACTCCCTCAGAGGAGATAGCTCCCCTAGTACTAGCGGTCTCTGTTGGTGTAGAAATTATTTTGTGGATTAATTGTTGGGTGTCTGCAGCTAACTTCTCAAATACAGAAGCAGCGACCAAATCCGCGTAAAATTGAGGATTCATACACACTCAATAGCTCAACACATAAATTCTTAGAATGAAAAGTGTTTCTCGTTGGATGGCTACACATAATGTATAGGTGATTTCAAATTCAAATCCGACCGTTCCCACCAAAATTCATCCATAAATGCTAGATTGGAGGCACATTTCCAAATGTTTCACTCTTAAATTTAGCCTTAAATGCATTAAATGTCGGTTGCCCACTCCTCTTAACCATCCCCTGACAGTGAAATCATGAACAGTGCCGGTAACGATCACTTTCTGATTGTGTTGCACGGTCTCCCCCCTATAGCACAACTCCCTTCGTGCTTCTTTTGGTACTGTGACACCCTCTTGTTTCGCGCAAAGCCCTTGTCGCATAGCTCTACACACTGGGTAGTGTAGTTTATCGACTCGCACCTCCTTGCAGCTTCATGGAGTGCTATGACTATGCTACCATCATATAGTCATTGGGCCAGATCCCCGATGTATGGATTCAATCGACTTCCATTTACCTTTCCCAGAAATGGATCTCCATTCAATTTCACAAGCTGAACTACCCTAGTCAATGCATTTGCAATTTTCTAAAAATTTATCAAACTTACTGTCATATAATAAAACTAAATCATTTACACTGAAGGTGCGCAATTTGATGTGTCGATCGTGCCATGCCTTTTTGTGTTCCTTCTGAACCTGCTGATGGAATCCAGCCAAAAATATATCTTCCTCGAGCTTTGCTATCTGTGCGAGCTGATCTTTTAAGGCTTCGTGATTGGCCATTCTTGTGAACGCCGCTATGCATAGACTAGGCACAATGTACTCCATATGCATCACAACCTCTATGCCATAGACCAACCTAAAAGGTGTCTGACTAGTAAGCTTCTTACAAGTAGTTCTGTAAGCCCATAATACTGCTGGTACATGCACATCCCAATCATTCCTCTGTGCATTACAAACCTTTGTTAGTACACCCTCCAGTATTTTATTAAATGCTTAAACCATCCCATTGGCATGAGGATGATTTTGGCTTGAGGGGGCTTGACCCAGGTTCAACGTTAATTAGCCAAACAAATCCCTACACTACTGGCCCTTTCGGCATCAACCCGTGGAGCGCGAATCGATGTCTCACCCGAAGAAGTATGGGAAGATGCTGGAACCAAGTTTCCACACCCTAATATGGTTGTGATGTCATTTAATTCCATCTATCCCTACCTTCACGTAGATTTCTTCACTCTAGGGCTTGTAAGACAAACCCTGTGTTCTGTTCTTCAATACCTCTGCAAAAGGATTCGATCATCCTTCGCGTAGACCAAGCCTACTGCTTAGGTACTTTCGTGCTACTATGGAAGTGTGACATACAAATTCCCCAATTAATCTAAGTGCCTTGCTTATCTTATCAAACAATTATAGTTATCCTTGTGTAAATAGATATTCATATATGCATTCAGTTATTCAATGTAATTGCATTCATTCGCACACCATATAAGCATAATAAAGAAAATTCATGCATAATATATTAAGATGCATCAACATAACAAAGACACAGAAATTGTAGAATATCTCTCTTTATTAATATCTTCCAAGTGGTTACAACCTTTGTCCGCCCTGCGCACACATGGCTGCAAGGGTCCACGCACTCAGCTGCAGAGCCTTTACCTACAGTACAACCCAAGACGTAGACTTCTTGCTCTAAAGCTATGATTCCATTACATAATCCATCATTGTCTATCTCCTCCAACTATTTAAACCCTTTTATACAATCCCATGGTCTACGAACCATGGGTAGTTCTCTTATAACCGACTTTACTTTTACAAAACTAAGGGTGGACTACCCTTGATGACACATAAAACCTTTGTGCTCCATGGCCACAAATTGCGGATTATTACAATAATATTACAAAAATTGACTTAAACCTAGGCTTTTAGCCCCAAAACTGCCCTTGGGGGATCCTGCTACCAACAGGCCCCCAACACAAACATCGTGGCTCGCACTCGAGTCACTCAGTAGGCGCGGAGATCTTTGCGGGAAGCCCATCCAGCTCGACCCTGATGACTGCAACTTTGACTATGCACTGAGTTGTTGCCTGCTGTTACTGGGAATAGTGTCCACTTGGATGCTTCTATTCCCACTAAGACTGGTAGCTATCTTAGAAATAAACAAGTAAAGTCTATTTTTGTTTTCCTTTATGAAATAGATAAGAGTGGAACAAAGGAGACCAAACTTATTCTTGCACTTGATTTCCTTGTTTGATTCGTCTCCTTCCTGGTAGAGCTTTGCCGCTTCTTCTTCATCTGACCAGCTTCAAAGAGCACTTGTAGAATCATAGCAACATACTACTATCGAAGAACAAAGATCTATATTCATGAATAACATAGGACCAGATGTGTGTTAACCATACAAATGCATATATATTGAAACATACAAGAAATTATATGGACGAAAACTTGAATAGCTTTATTAAGATCAAAAGAAGCAAGAGGATTACAACCATATGTTCTGACCCAGCATCATCCTCCAGCAAGAAAGCCCTTCTTCACCTCAAGTAAATCTTAGATCACCCAACACT
>APFE030338325.1:319729-341122 GCA_000404065.3 Pinus taeda | reverse complement strand
TTTTGATCATTAGGCCGAGGGTCTGGTCCCTCCAGAGGTCAAGGAAATGCCTTGAGCCCCTTTGATCTCCAAATACCTTAGTACTTTGGGGGAAATTAGTAAAAATTTTGAGGGGAAAGTGATGAGGGAGGTTAATGAGTTTGACTTTGCTTGCGGTGATTTTCCAGTGTATTTCCTGCTTTAGTACTTGTGATGAAAGTAAGGATCAAAAACATGTAGCAGCATCATTCATTAGATAACACTTTGCAGCACCATCTACCTACCCTATCTACTTAATACTACCATTTTCTCTTCTTTATTAGGGTGCATTTAGACTTGCAAACCCTCATCAACATTTTTCTTTTTACAAGGAAAATATATCTAATTCTACCCATATTACATCCAAGGGCTCAGATTAAACTGTTGAGCACCTTTTATTAACTCTAACTATCTACTTATCTGCCAAGATTAAACTATTTGGTCAAATATTTATTCTCTAATCTACAACATGAAATTGAAATATGAGTAAACCAAGTTTAAACAATTTGACTTATTCATGAATTGTGGCAAAGGTTGGACAGGCTGCACACAATTGCTTTCTTACAAAAATGAAGTAGTAGTGGCATTTGGATTTGCACACTTTCCTTGGTCTATTTTTGCTTGGGGTTCATTTCTTTCACTTATTTTTGACCACTTTATTTTTCTTACCCTTTGATTTTTCTTTTAGGGTACACCCTCTTTACATTTTTTAACTTTTTTTTTATTTTTTTTGGTGTTTGAAGAATATGGAACACCTTTTCTCAAGAAAGAAGGTTTGAACATATTCCATAGTTCAATCAAGACAATCATGAAAGATGAAACCTATTGGTATAGGAGGCTAACAGATGCCACCGGAGTTCTTCACCTACACCTTGAGGTATTTGAGAGCCTCCTAGTCTCTCAAGATTTATCATGCATCCACAGTCTGATCCAGGGATCACTAGGCCCTACATCGAGACATACTCTCCAATATTTACCATTCATTCCATCACGAAATCACTAGGCCCAATGGAGAGAAATTCCACCTCTTGGCTTTACCGTATATCCCGCCATTCACCTACAAGGATTCCTAGGCCCACCAAGGCACACAATCTGGCTTTACTGCAACCCACAGTCTAGTTTAGGGGTTACTAGGCCAGTGGCTTCGTGCATCCTCAGGTTGGTTTAGGGACCACTACCACCATCTGTTTTTCAATTCGGAGATCTACCCCACTTAGCTTCGAATCCAATCTGGCCATCCCCCACAAAATGCATGAGAGAACCCATCTCATCAAAGATATGAGGAAATGGCAAGGCTAGGCTGAAAATAGTATCACACCTAGAAAAACCCATGCCATGGTAGAAAAATAAATACATTCAATCCCATGCATGCCAAATCTAGCAAAGAATATACACATGCAATCCCATGCATGCCAAATATAGCAAGGAAAATACACATGCAAGTTGATACCTACAATGAAGCTTGTTGTAGCTGCTTGATCCTGACTTTCCCTGCTTGATCTTTGCTTCCTCTTTCCTTCTTTGTCTTTCTTGATCCAATGCCAAAGTGCTCCAAGAAAACTCTAAATGACCAAGAGTATGAGAGAGAGAGAGAGAATAATGAGAGAGCTCCAAAGCTAAACTGACCAAGTCTTGCCCACTGATCCTCAGAATCCTTTTTATTAATAAGGCCTCTATTTTCTTCATTTTCCATTAGTTTCCTTAATTTTCCTATTCACATGCAACCTATGACCTTTCACCTCCTTTTTCTCCTAATTTCCATTATCTTATTTCATTTCCTCCTCACATGCAACCTTTGACCTTTTACCTCCATTTTCTCCTAATTTCCATTATTTTCATAAATAAATGTGCCAAAATACCTCTTTGACTCTTTAATGCCTTAACCATTGTGTTTTCCAATTTCCTTAGCCATAAACAACCAAATGAACACCCCCTAGGATGTCTTGCCCACCATTCACCTTGGAATACATGTCCCATCATCCGTGGTATTTATATATTTTTTACATGGAATTTTCACAAGGGTTGTTACACTCTAAGTGTCCAAGAGTATAAGAGAGAGAGAGAATGGAATGAGAGCTCAAAACTTGAATTGACAAAAGCTAACTCTAAAAAAAAGCTCCTAATTGATCCTCATAAGTCTTTTTATCATTGAGGCCTCTATTTTCTTCAATTTTCCATTATTTTCCTTCATTTTCCTCCTCACATGCAACCTATGACCATTCACCTTCCTTTTCTCCTAATTTTCATTTTTTCATAAACAAAATGCCAATTAATGCCACTTTTCCTTTCCAAAGCCTTTGCCACTACCTTTTCCAATTTCCATAGCCTTTAATTACTCACAAGTGATCCCCATCACTATGTTTTTTCCCAACATTCACCTTGGAATACGTATCCCATGACAAAAGTTATTATTTTGACTCTATTAAATTTATTATATGGATTTTTGACTAGGGTTGTTACAAAACCCTCCCCCTTGGAGGAACACCATCCTTGGTCTTCAATGACACCTAAAACCAACAATATTCTTGAAAAGAAAAACATACTTCCGATGGAGCTTCATAACTTAGCTCGTTAAAGTATTTACAATGATCATCCTGCTAAGAAGCAAACCAACATCAGAAACATAATAACATGACAACCATAATGACATCAAACCCATACCTCTTATTAGATGTTTATAACACAGATCATGGTGGTATTTATATTCATATATGTATATACATATACCAAACATCAAATCAAAACACATGCCAAAAACATTTGCTTAACTAGACAATAAAGAAGGATACTGAGACCACATCTGAAATGTCATCTCCCATGTAGCTTAATTGGGCCCAAAATTCTTCCATTGCACTTTAACCTACTTGATTGCTTGGTTCTAGAGCATGAACATCTTTTTCTGCAAAATGCACTAGGGTTCCAGCTGGAATTCTCCTTCTAGTTCCACCTGAAATACGGACCAGTCAATCACATGATCAACATATTTAACATACTTCTTAAGAAATGATACATGGAAAACATCTTGGACTGTCACTATCGGTACTAGTGCAATTCAATAAGCTACTGGTCCAATCCTCTCAAGGATCTTTAAAGGTCTACAAAACCAAGGTTCCATCTTGGCACACGATCCAATCCTCAAGGAACTCTTCATGGGCTTGATGTGCAAGTACACATGTTCCCCAACCTGAAACTCCTTAAACATTTTATTCTTATCTGCATAACTCTTGTGTCTATATTTTATATCCTTCATATTCTTCTTGATTACTTTCATTTCTTGTTCCATCTCTACCAACATGTATGGTCCAATCAACACCCTTTTCATTGGATCACTCCAACTAATGGGAGTATTATAACTCCTCCCATATAATGCCTTAAATGGACTCATCCTCAAAGATTCTTGGTACCCATTGTTGTAAGAAAACTCAACCAGTGGAGGGTACTCTTCCCACTTTTGTTGTTGATGCATCACATACATCCTCAAAATATCCTATAATATCATATTTACCCTCTCTATCTATCCATCTTTCTACGGATGATAAGTTGTGCTAAAGGCCAACTTTGTACCCAAACATGAAAATCATTCTTTCCATAATCTAGAAGTGAACTTGAAATCCCTGTCTAACACAATTTTCTTTGATACACCATGCAACCTCACTACATCTCTGATGAATACCTGTGCTATATCATTATCTAAATATGTAGGCTTTACTGGAATGAAGTGTGCTACCTTTGTCAACATGTCAACCACGACCATAATATAATCATGTTGTCTAGATGTCCTTGGAAAACTTGTAATGAAATCCATGGAAATAACCTCCCATTTCCACTCTAGAATTGGAATCAGCTATATTAGACCACATGGATGCTTACACTTCGATTTTACCTATTGAAAATCCAAGCCCCTAGCCAAAAAATCTACCATTTCCTTCTTCAGATTCAGGAAACAATAAAATTTATTCATCGTTATCAATGTCTTTTGATATCTTGGGTGACCTAAATACTGCTTAGCATGAAATTCCCTCAAGATAAGCTTCTTAAGCTCACTATTGTCTAGCACATATATCCTGTCCTTAAGCCATATGTTGTTAGATGATAGTCCACATCCTGATCACTTGTACTCCATTGTAACCTATATAGAAGCTCCATATACTTGTCATTCTACAAACCTGCCTGCAAGATCCAATCCTATAAATTTGTCCTGTAGGATCTCATAGCTGTTATATGATTCACATGTATCCTCCTGCTAAGAGCATCTGCAACCTTGTTCTCTTTACCTTTAATGTAGTTGATCTCAAAGTCAAACTCATTGATCATGTCCAACCATCTAGCTTGTCTGGAATTTAGATTCAATGGGTCAAATCAATAGGTCAATCCACTATCATCACTCATCAAGATGAACCACCTGTAAAAATTATAGTGTCTCCACATCTTGAAATCTTGAATGATTGTTGACAACTCAAGATCATGTGTTGGATAATTCTTCTCGTGCTCATTCAAATTCTTTGATTCATAGCATACTACTTGTCCTTCCTGCATAAGGAATCCACCAAGCCCTCTCTTGCAAGCATTTGTACATACCACAAACTCTTTATCTAGATCTGCAATCTTTAAAATTGGAGCATTTGTTGATAGTTTCTTCAACTGCTCAAGACTGGCTGCACATTCCTCTGACCATTCAAATTTCTTACCTTTTCTTTCCAATGATGTAATAGGATAAGAAATCTATGATAATTTCTTGATGAACCTCCTATAATAACTTGCCAGCCCCATGAATGATCTTACCTCATCCACATTCCTAGGAGCTACCCACTCCATGATAGCCCTTATCTTTTCTGGATCCACTGCTATGCCTTCCTTGTAAACCTACATTAAAATTGGTCAACGGAACTACAGTTGTGTTCTAATTATCAATCAATACAATAAAAAACTTGTAGGTTTTAACCACATACATAAATTACCTGCATACAAATTCTAAAAATATAAAATAGACAATGGAAAGAACATAAAACATAAAACATGTATACACAAAGATTTTCCCCAGGAACCCAAAACCAGGACTACCATATTGATTTTTCATTATATTCATTTCAATGTTACAATATATATATATACATGCCAAATCATCCATTAATCACAATCGATAAACCATGGATTAGAACATAATGGCAGTTCCCTTGACTGGATCTACAAAAATACCATGGACAGAAAACCATCATTCCTAAAACCATGTGTGAAAACCATGCACAAAACCATAGGTAGGTTCGTCCACCTAATATAGGGTTCTCCCACTTGTTGTTTTCTTTCCATAGGGGGCCACAGGAGAGATTAGTCATTGGTCTAGCCCTGTAACACCCATTGTTTCTCTACACCAAGAGAACTTCTTAGTGCTCATAGACTTTGTCAATGCATCTGCATTATTCTTGAAAGTGTCCACCTTTTCTAGCAACACCTTTTTGTCCTCAACCATATCCCTTACAAATTGATATTGAACATAAATGTGCTTTTTATTTGAATGATAAGCAAATTTCTTTGCCAAGAAAATTTCACTTTGGCTATCACAGTCTATCCTTATAGCTCATTGTACTAACCCCATACTTGAACACAATCTCTGCAACTAAACTACTTCCTTTCTTACATGAGTGGTTGCTATGTATTCTGCCTTTGTAGTTGAAAGTGTCATTAGAGACTATCTCTTGCTCATCCAACTGACTGCACCTCCAAATAGGTTAAACACATACCTAGTTGTAGATCTTCTTTGATCCAGATCTCCATCCTAGTCTATATCAACAAAGCCATGGACATCTGAAACTCTTTCCAATCCTAGTATTCCTTGGTAGCAGACACCATAATCACTAGTGTCATGAAAATAAATGAAAATATGCTTCATTGTTGTTCAATTAGCTTTCCTTAGTTTTGAGATAAACCTTCTCAATAATCTCACTGCATGTGCAAAGTATGGTCTAGTACAAACCATTGCATACATTAGGCTACCGACAACACTTGCGTATGGAACATGGGACATGTCCTCTTCCTCTTCTTGTGTCTTGGGACATTGTTCAATAGATAAATTTACACCAACGGGAATAGGAACCTTCACCAATTTACTATCATGCATATTAAGCCTCTGCAATATTGTCTCAATATATTTCCTTTGGTTTAACCATAGATTCCTTCCCGATCTCGTTTAATGTACATGCCCAAAATATAGTTTGCAACACCAAGATATTTCATGTTGAACTTGGAGGACAATTGGGTCTTGAATTCTTGGATAATTTCTTTGTTATTTCCAATCAACAACATATCATCCACATAAAAAATTAAATAAATAACAAGGTTACCAATTAATTTAAAGTAAACATAGCGATCTGTTGAAGCTTAGTCCCCATATATATGTATCAAATTTATGATACCACATCCTTGGTGATTGTTTTAACCCATACATAGATTTTTTTAACCTGCATACCAGTTCTTTCGTACCCTTCACCGCAAAGCCTTTAGGTTGCTTCATGTAGATCTCTTCTTCCATATCCCCGTGAAGAAATGTTGTCTTCACATCCATCTATTCTACCTCAAAATCAAAAGCAGCAACAACAGATAAAATTAATCTAATAGAAGCTACCTTAGCAAGAGGAGAACAAATATCACCAAAATCAATTCCTGACACCTAGGAATAACCTTTTTCTACCAACTTAGATTTGTATTTCTCCACCTTTCCTTCTGCATTCATCTTCTTCTTAAACACCCATTTGCTTCCAATGGGTTTCCTTCCAGCCAAAAACTCTGCAATATCCCAAGCCTCATTTTTGTGAAAAAATTCCATTTCATCAATCATGGCCTCTTTCTAGAGTTTTCCATCCTCTGAATCTACTGCTTCCTTAATAGTTTTGGGATCATCATTAGTAAGAGATAAAGAAAAATCTAAACATAAAGTATCTAGACTATACCTTTCTGGTTGCCTTCTTTCTCGAATTGATATTCTCACAACTAGAGTTTGTGGCTCTTCATCTTCTGATTCCTATTCTACTGTAGAGTCATATTCCTCCTCCTTTAGCTCAAACTCTATCTTCTTGGGTTCATTTTGTAGGACTTCATGTTTAATAACATATTTCACCTCTCTAAACACCACATCACAACTATACACAAACTTCCTTATTTCTGGGTTCCAAAGCTTATAACCTTTTAAACCATCCTTATACCCAATAAAGATTCACCTTTCAGATTTACTATCCAACTTAGTTCTTTTCTCCTTTGGAACATGTTCATATGCATCACATCTAAATACCCTAAAATTTTAAAGAGAGTGTTTCTTACTAGTCCATACATTTTGTGGAGTCTTATCCTCTAACACTGAGAAGGTGATCTTTTAGCCAGGTAACATGCAGTCTCCATTGCCTTTGCCTAGAATTCTTGTACTAACCCAACACCACTGATAATTTTTCTTACCTTTTCCATCAACATCTTATTCATTCTTTCTACAACTCCATTTCTTACATAACTCTTCAAATTCCTTCTTGCAAAACTCTCCACAAGTATATGTACTCAGGACCTTTATCTTCTTCTATTTCTCGTTTTCCATCGAGCCTTAAATTCTTTAAACCTATCAAAGACTTCAAATTTATTCATGAGGAAACATATCCATGTATTCCTTGAGAAGTCATCTATAAATGATACATAATACACAAACTTACCCAGTGATGGAGCCGACACAGGTCCAAACACATTACTAGGCACAAGCTATAATATTTGTTTTGTCCTCTTAGCAGTAGAGGGGAAAGTCACCCGATTTTGCTTCCCCTATACACAATTTTCATAGAAATCAAAATCCAAAGAGTGATTAGAAATACCTTCTACCATACCATTAACATGAAGTATTCAAAGGCCCTTTTCTTCGATATTTCCTAGCCTTTTATGCGATAACACAGTCTTTTCTCCAGATACCACTATATTTTATGCTCCACTTTGAGGAACCACAAATTTGTTACACCCATCAATAACAGTGCTACCTTGAAGCTTGTGCAGAGTTCCAATCTAAAATCCCTACATCAATACCAGTTCTACTCAAAGCATCCTGCAAGTATATTTATCGAACATTGTTTTTAGACATGCATCATCCAGCTTGCTTACAAAAATCAGATTTATGGCCAATGCAAGAATATGTAGAACACCTGGAAGTGTTCTAATCCTTCCACCTTGCAATTTTAACTTGAATTTTCCACGACCAACGATTCTAGCCTTACTATCATCCCCTAAGAAGATATCACCACCATCATATTTATCATACTCACATAACCACTCCCTGTGGGGAGTGAAGTGAAAGGATGCACCTAAGTCAATCAACAATGTCTCATGATCTAGATGTGTACTTGAAGAAGAAGCCAAGTACACATCCCCACCTTCATCTGAGGTGGTTTTCACCTTTGCAGAAGGAGAATCATCAGATCCATTTCCTTTCTCAAGAGCTTTAGATCTACAGTACTTTTTGAAGTGCCCTTCCTTTCCACATTTCCAGCACACCTTTACAGGTTTTCCTGGAGAATAAGATTTCCCTCTAGATTTTTATCTCCCACTCAAGGATTTATTTTTGTTTATGTTTTGGGACCATCCTCGTACATACAAGGAATTACCATTATGTACCTCTATATTTTTCCATCTCATCTCCTCTGACAGTAAGGATGAGACTATTTCATCAAACTGCAAAGAAATCACATTGCTACCTATTGCAACAACCACACTATCCCACGAATCAAGTACAAACACAATAAACTGATGCACTTATCTTCATATGAAATTTTTATATCAAAAGATAACAACTGGTTTACCACAATATTAAAGGCGTTTAAATGCTTAGTCACCGAGTCTCCATCCTTCATCCTAAGGTTATACAACTTTTTCCATAGGAACAATTTATTCACTAGAGACTTAGATTGGTACAAATTCCCTAACTTATCCCACAAAGCCTTCATTGAAGCTTCCCATGATACATTCAAGAATATTGAATTTGAGATACAAAATTGTATTGTGCTCTTTTCCTTCTGATCCAACTTCTTCCAGTCTTCATTGGACATTAGCGTTGGTTTAGTACTTGGATCTACCATGATCCACTAATATTTATCCACAAGTAGATCCTTCAACTTGAGTTTCCACAACTCAAAACTCTCACCATTAAATTTTGGATCTCTATATTTCCATGGCTCGCCATCTTCTTTTGCCACCCTGCACATGGGGCTAGTCGTGGAAACAATATAACACACACCCAAAAAAACTTGTCCAAATAAGGACGCAACACACTATTCATGAAGCACATAAAAGTAGTTGGATCATTAGTCAGAGAAAATGGAATAATAAATTCATAATGCCCATACCTAGTTCGGAAAGCAATATTGTAGACGTCCTCTTCTTTAATATGTACTTAACGATATCTTGATCTCATATCAATCTTCGAGAACATTGCAACTCCCTTCAACTGATCAAACAAGTCATCAATCCTTAACAACGGATACATGTTCTTGATGGTCACTTTTTTCAACTACCTGTAATCAATGAATAACCTCAGATTACCATCCTTCTTCTTCACAAACAACACTGGTGCATCCCAAGGCAAGACACTTGGCCTAATGTATCCCATCTCAAGAATTTCGTTCAATTGCAAATTCAGTTCCACTAACTCTGATGTGCTCATCCTGTAAGGTGCCTTTGATGTTGGTGATGCCCCTGGTACAAACTCAATAGAAAATTCTACTTCCCTATGAGGTGGTAATTCTGAAATCTTTTTCGGAAACACATCCTAATACTATTATAGAATGGGGTACCTACTCAAGAAATTTTCATCCTCAACCTCCTTATGTTTGTAACTATAAATATGAACTGTCAATAACACACACCCTTTCTTGTGACTACGCTTCGCCTACATAGTTGTCACTATTCTAATTTATGTTGCCTTCTTCTTACCCTACAAGACTATTTGTTCCCCATTGTCATCTAGACACTCAATATCCTTGTCATAAAAATCCACTTGGTCCTATGAAGACACAACCAATCCATGCCCAACAACATATTATATGACCCCAATGAAAATATGTTTAAATGTCTTGATGTAGGCATACCATTTGACTTAAATGCACAAGCTCTTACCTAGTGATGAACTCTCTTCTTTGTACCTGTAGCCGACTGCACTAACCAAGATTTTTCATTCTCTTCTTTATTCAAACCACACTTATCCACAAGTTCAGGATTAACATGACTATAATTAGATCTAGTTTCAACCAAAATAAAAACAACTTGATCACAAAGTTTACCATCCATCTCGATAATAGACGCCTAGTGATCTGCCTACTTCTTCTCCAATATTACATTGATCTATTGAATACTTTGTACAACATCCCCCACTATATGTGCCTCCTACACATTGTATATATGTGGTCTACCACCCTAATGTTGTGGACAATCTCTCCTGTGATTATCTCTTTCAAAAGACCAACACTGTAAAGGCTTCCAACCATCACCCTTGTTCTGCTCCTCAAACCGAACTCCTTGTCCTTTACCAAATACATTGAACTTCTTATGCAGGGTTGCATTCTCTTTGTTACTTGTATATTGAGGTATTGTTCACTTCTTGTACCATTTTCCTTTATTCTTTGCATTACCTTTCCAGTCCAACTTAGTCTTAAATATCCACTTTGATTGTTCATAACAATGCGTTAGCTTCCATATGGCCTCCTCCAATGATCTAGGCTCATTAAACTCAATCTTGTCCTTGAATGTTATTGCCAACCCACTGATGAATCTCTAAATCTTGGCCTCTTCCTCCTTGAAATAAGTCACACACCTCAATAACTCCATGAATCTACTAGTGTACTCCTCATTTTTCATATATCCCATCTTCAGCTCACAGAATTATTTTTCCCTATCATAATAGTATCTCTCTGATATGTACTTCTTCCTAAATAGTCTCTCGAACTCACTCCAATTCAACTCCTCTTCATGAATATCTTTCACATTCTTTACATATTCCCACCAAATATCTTCTTTACCTCTAAGACGGAATGTAGCTAGTTTGACCTTCATGTTTTTTGAGTAATCATGCAATATGAATAACTTATTCATACCAAGAAAACATGCTTCTACATCATGTGACTTCTTCATTTCCCCATCAAATGTAGGTGTCTTTTATTTCTTAGATTCATCTAGTAAATATTCGCAGTCACTCCTCCTCTAAGGATGATAACGATGATGACCATGATACCTATCTAAACCAGAACTAGAGTGAAGCCCATGTCCATTGCCTCGTTTATTAGGTGTATCAAATAATTTTTCTTCTTTGACTATGTCATCTCTATCCAACATGTGCCCACCATGTGACCTTCTACCATATCCTTCATTAATCCTATCCTCCTGTCCATGACTGATTCCAAGTGGTCCGTGTCTCTGCAAGTCTGACAAGCTCTGAACAATCATTACATTGACTTCTACTTGTTTCTCCTGTGCCCTAGAAACACGGAAAATTTTAAGGATGGATGTTTATCTTAAAGTTTAGAAACCTTGGCGAATCTAACTAGTCCCTAATATGCAAATTGTAAAACAATTGGTGATATTTTTGTAGAAATATTTTGATTTCCAATGGTTTTATATTTGTCTATATAATATTTTGGCGATTTTTAAGGTAAAAGAATGGTGTCCTATAAAATTTTGGCTAATCATTTTAGAAAAAATATGGAAATTGACGAATCTTTTTTTTTGGAAAAAGTATGGAAAATTAGCCCACCTGTGAATATTAGCCCCTAAAATTTTCCCCACCTCATAAGTATCTCTTGTGATTGAATGATTTGGTCATTATCTTTTTTGCAACTCCTTATTTTTGTCGTCAAACTTCTCAAAGTGTTTTTTATGTCAATAGAGTATCCCTCACCATGTTGATCATCTGATCTATAAGAAGAATCTCGTGAACTATAATTTACCATCTTGCTAGTCATATTTGGTCTTCTCTTCCTACAAGGTATATCATGTTAGATAAACCAAAATATAAACAAACCAATGTACCTAAGTGTATTTCAGGGGAGGATATCTCGTCTGCAAGACCAACCAGATTAGCGCAATAAATATATAAACAATCATATCTACATTTAATCATCATTCCAATCATTATCTATTCATCGATGCATGACCATTCCATCCACATACATGACCTCATGCATGAAAACTACAACCATATCCATGTATGCATAAAAATATATAAGCATTGACATGCATAACCAATGCATAAGAAGCATACTCTCATGACAACCACATCTAACAACACACCATCAACCTTCACATGACGACACCGCTGCAACTATGACCACCATCATGCATACACAACAATTACACAGACCATAAGCATAGAGAACAGATATCTGCAACAGACATGAATGCATGACAAACACACTGCCCATCTAGTCCAAGGGGTGAACCATGCTCTAATACCACTTTGTAACCACCCTCCTCCCACATTTACCCAAGTTAACCAGTCTCTTGGGGAAAACATGTGACGAGAGGCTACTATGATATGATTAAACTCTCCATGTATAGTTAAGGAAGAGGAACCGACAAAACACGACCAATCTGACCTTCTACACATGCTACAAAACCTTCATGAGCCAACAACCATTCCAGGAGACCAACGCTTGAGACAATTTGACCTTTTACTACCCTAGAGCCTCATTCGCTTCCATGAAATGGGCATGCATGTGACTGGGACCCTCCATTTGCTCCCATAGCAAGGGCATGCTAGCGATTGGGGACTTTTTTAGCTAGTTTTGAGCCAACAACCCCAGAATTTGTGCCACTTTTCCAAGGCTAGGTATCAAGCCACTACCCAGAACTTCATGAAACTTCAAGAAATGAGAAATAATATCAAAAGAATGATACTATGCAAATACTTGTAAAAATACTTGATCTAACTCCCACTAGCCATGAACGGAATTTCGTCAAACATGTCACAAATATGAATTCTACAACTCATAACAACATATCTGAGCATAGGGGTCTCATACTTATCTGAGAATCATAAGGAAGCACTGATGCCTTGTCACAATAGCTGCATTATCATCTATTAGGTCATATATTCACTATTCATTTCATTTTCAAATCAAAACATGGTGAGAGACATACATCGTCGTTGTCATAAAACATACTCATAACTAAGATATCAACAACAAACATAACAAGGATATAACAGCCATAAAAGCCACATAAGGACAAGTATATTTACCCATGAAATATAAGAGGAAATAAGCTCTCATTAGCATATGCAAAAAAAAGTAGGTTTGGGACTTCCACATGCCACCCAACCATAGATTGGATTAACCAAATATTTCTTTTAGGGAAATAGCTCCACACCATATTCCGAGCATAAATGTGGGATCATGTTGTGGTATTCAACAACCCCCCATTTATTAATGATAGTAGTTAATATTATGTTAAAAACTGTGGACCCTTCAAAAAAATCTATCCAAAAAACAAAACTGAGCATTTAGGCATTTCTTTTATTTTTTGGAATAAAGCAAAGATAACAATCAAAACCCTTTTTTTAGAAAAACTACTAGAAACTTACCTTGACACATAGAGCATGATTTAAACCCACCAAAAGACCTTTCTATACCCTCCAAAATCAATAAAAGTGATTAAGTAATGACTCTATGCTTGAAAATATCATAAAATCTAACATAAACTAAGTCCTTAAGCTTTTTAAGATTAAGTCTCACATTGCATATCGCCATTCATAAAGGGCCCGCTTTAAAAAGGTCATTGTGAAACATTCGAGATGCGAAACTACGATGACATTGTAACTCTTATCGCATCTCATTTCAGGCATTTAAACGAACACCATGTACTTACCACCAGCCGATATTGCAAAATGCGATTAAGACTTGGACCCACTCCTTAAATATCATAAGCAAATGTTTTAGGTCCACTACTCAGTAAAAAGGATCTTTTACATAGGATAGACCTGGAAATTAGCTACACTTTGAAACAACTAATGAGAGGCTCGCATCTCGAAAAAACACAGTGGGAGGTAAGAAAAGCGGAAGAGCATATTGTGATATTGCGATCTGTGATATTGCTTCTCAAATCGCACAATTGCTATCATCACAGTTCAAAGGCTCGTCACCCTAGAATCTTTCTTCCTGTTTTATGATGCAAACATTTATGAGCATTAAAGCTAAGGGATAATGAATCGTTAGTGGGCATTTAGTAAAAGATAATTGAATTTATGTGGGAAAATCCATTTAGCATGATATGATATCTTCTTATGTGCGTTCAAATAAAACTCCTTTTATCACCTTTATGAGCTGTCTGCATTATTTCATTTTATGTTCATCTTTGGGTATCCGATAGTTGTTGTCCTTCACTTTCAACAAAAGTCCGTAGAACAAAGTATTGAGAACGATAGTGAAAAAAGGCAAGGCAGTCACCTCTGAGAAGTCAGAAATGACTCCTCTGTTTACAGATACTACATGCAATAGAGAGGGAGGAACCTCTACATGGGAGGCTATGTATAATATACTGGAGGAGGAGCACCCGAGGATTATGGAAACAAAAATTACAGTTGACAGACATGATTCCTCAGACACTTCCATGCTAGAGAGGGCATACTCATTTTTGCATCGCATAGCCACACGGCTGAAGATAATCCCTTATACCAACATGGTTAAATGGGTTATTGATGAAGTTGACATCTCAGATAGTGAATTCAAGACAAGAAGCCAAGGGGCTATGGGATCTTTTACCCCAGACAACCTATGGCTTATGTATTACCTTCTAGAGCCACAATCATCTACAATAGGCAATTCATGAAGAAGTTTGCCAAAGAGAATGACGACCCAGCAGACTGCACCCAGACCTAGTCGAATAATGAGGAAAAAATCAAGAAAGACAAAAATGGTATATACACTACTTCGTCTATTTGTCCCCCTCATAGTTTTGTAGTGGCTATGTTATGTAGACTATTTCACAGACTTGATAGTACTAAGTTCTCTCCAGAATGGTTTCCATTAATAGATGCAGCTGTTAATGCAGCAGTAATGAATTGGGCACAATTTTGTTTGACAATTTAGCAAAAACAATTATTGAGTATAGAAGGAAAAGAAGTGTTGCTTCGAGGGTTTACCCTCCATTTTTTATGAGCGCCTATGTCATGGATGCAATTTGTTTTAGTTCGAAATTCCCTATTATGGGATGGAAATGCACTATTGAAAATCCACTTCCCATTAACATAAACCACAAGGACATGTGGGAATCCAATTTTCAACCACATTTTTTCAAGATTTGTCATGGAGTTATGCTCCCTATTCACAAGCGACTTTATAATCGAGATGCGCCTAGGTTTTCCCAAGAAGCTGAAGTAAATATCCTCCCGGTGGCTAGATGGTTTGGGGAGGAAACATTTAAATATATAAGGGTTTTTTATAGCATCACCTCCCCCCATGTCCTCCCATACTATGTTCCAGATAAATTTATGGCTACATAGATAACCTATCAAACAGCTAGTGAGGGAGGAATGAACAAGACATTGAAGGATTCAAAGAAATCCATCTGGCCTACATTCCATGTGTAGTGTGGAGAATTTCATTAAATGACCTAGGGCATGCATTGAAATAAGCAGAGAACATGCTATCTCTATGATTACCTAAATTCCTTGGAAGGTAATATGACCCATTCAACATTGTCGAAAATTTCACTGCTCTGGTGAAAATAAAAGTATTCAGCAATGAGATAGATGCCTTTGATGATATATTTTTGCAGAAAAACACCTTCACAAAAGTGAAACATATTATATAACTACTTTTTGACCGTGAAGATCTGGAAAATTTTTACAGTTACAGAGAAAGGAGGTTAGCAAAGGTCCCATTGGACCAATTATTGATTGAACCAATAAGGGAGCCTAATCCTAGTGTGACTATAGAAGGTGATTCCAAAGAATATTCCAAGACCAATTCTAGAGCAGAATCTTAAGATAAATCTACCAGGGAACCACAACAGTCATGGAAAAATGGAAAAAGCAGAAGCATGGAGTCAGTAAAAGGATACAGATGAATCTACACAGAAGATAGTTGAAGAAACTTCAGCTAGCAAGCAGGTTGAAATCCATACTACCTCTGCATAGCTAATAAAACCCCTGGTAATTGGTTTAGAGGAAGAGTGGGATAATTTTAATAAAAGTCTCAACACAGAGGAACGGGCGCCAGAATTGCAAACTCCACAACAGAAAATAACTTTGGAAATTGTTAGAGTTGGTCTAGTTATCCCTCCATCAGAGATCAAAGCTCTTTTTTTCATTTCATGTTTTAGGTGTCCCACCCGTTTTCATCAGTTGCATTTCGTTAGGCATGCCATAGCTCTGATGGAGTGGTTTGTGTCACTCATTCCCCTCGTGCATATCACTACTGGTTCAGGTTAAGTCATAAAACTTCACAAGTCATTTACAGTCATGTTTTAAATTTTTAGGTCTAGATCTAGGGTTTGAGTCAGTTTAGTCTTGGAAAGCCTTAGAAGACCAGCAGGCCAGAGGGATGTCTTTGATAGATCATCATTTCAATAGTTTTCATCATTGTGCAGCTTAATAAGGACTTCTCTTCAAAACTCAGTTTTGAAGATAAGTCGCCACCTCATTTTTGTAAAAATTGTCAAAATTTTCAGTTCTTCAATTGTTCAAGTGCAACCTTGGTCTCCTTTGCCGAAGCATATCATAGCTATCCCTGCAAAAAATTATCAGAGAAAATCATCATTTCAACCTATTTTATGAAAGAAACCAAAAAGGTCAGAGCCTATTAATTTTGAAAAAGTGTCAGCAACCAAACATAAGAAAAATGGGTTTTCATTAAGCAAAAATTAAAAGGGAGGCTATATCAAGTCATTTCTCCTCATTTGCAACCCATTCCACATTTTGAGAGCCAAGAGCATCGTTCATAGGCGATATTGCAAGTTTGTGAGCATTTTGGGTCAGTTCCAGGGCGCGCGGCGCATCAGGATAGGCGCGCGGCACACCAGAGGTGCGCGACGCATCAGGCAACTTTTTACAGTGCAATTTAACACGCGCATGGAACATCTAGAGCGCGCGACGCATTGGGTGAGGCGCGCAGCACATAGGAGTTTATGCTTGAAATTCGTCCAGAAATCACTCAAATCACCTCTCCTCACGCATAAATTTAGAGGTAGGCCTACACTCATAGCTTGCTCTTGGTTTTTGGATGGTTTATATAAAGAAATTAGGATATATTTGTCATGAAAACCAAGTGTAAAATACCCTCCATGTTCATCAATTTGCTGTAAGGATTCAAGTGCCAAGTTTGTTATAGGGTTTTCAAAATACATGTTGCCAAGGTTTCTTATTTCCCTTGTTCCCCATTTCCTATATTCCCCAATATTTTTCCAATAATTCCTCATCAAACCCTACATCTTCCTCTCTGAAAATCCTAAACTCTCCCTTCTACTACAACCATATAACCCCTACCTTATTTCAAAACCCTAAAAAATTCAAAATTCCCATGCCCTTTCCCTTCTCTTTACCATTTTCCCATTTTCCTAATGTTTTCCTTTTTTCCCATTTCCCTAATGCTTCCCTTTTCCTAACAATTCCCTCATCATTTGTGTCCCCTTGGTCACAACATTTGAGAAAAAGAAAAGGTCTACAGTCATTTTGTACACAATTGTATATCAGCATATATATATATTCTAGCTACCTTGTTGTTAAAGAACATGTCAGAGACCGAGTCAGTATATGAGCAGGATTATGATAGTGACTCTACACCGGAGGTCAATCTGCCTAATGTGCCATGGAGGTATCACAAAGGTGGAAAAAGTGGACAGCATGTTAGGGAGGAGCCTACCTCTTTGGCTCAATTGCAAGCTTGCCCACTTGCAATAAATTGTTTTCGGCCCCAATCATGTTACCAATATTGTGAGATGATCTCACAAACTCAGCATCATTGGGAACTAGTCCATCTATTTGTCCTTGATCTACAGGATGGTCATGTAAACCTTGCTGAAGTGGATTTTACCTTGTCACCCGACACTATTGCTCAGGCCACTGGGATACCAAATGTGGGGGAGGAATGGAGTAAACGCCAGATGCTGGATAGGTATTACTATGAGCCATATAGCAAGCCTACATATATCAGACACTTGAGCGCAGCCTTTCCTTTCAGATACTTGAAAGATGAGTTTGCACCATTGATGAAACTCATCATTCGGTATTTCAGCTGTGAGGGCAGATTTTCACGTCTCTATGCGTACCATGTTCGTTTGTTGATGCATTTCACACGGGTACGTATGATGAACATTCCATTTTTCATGTGTCAAAACATAGAGAGGATGGTACCTTTAGTACAGAGGAAGACCCCGACACATCAACGCAGGAGCATATATCACTATGCATTGGTCAAAATCATAGTGATGCATCAGTTGGCACAACAGGGTATTGCTTGGGAGGATTTCATCTCTTGTGATTTATTTTCCGTGCTTCAGCCTCCTCCAGAGATAGTTCATGATGATGGAGAGCCTTCACAGTAGTTTGACATTCCTGAGACCGAGCATGTTGATGCTCCAGTATATGTGACATATCAGAAAGGCCCAGGGCCTTATTTGCAGCCGCACAACGAGTACTATCTCCACCCGGGGTGGAAGGGGTCTCGTTGACATCATCAGCAGAGCGAGTATTATCTCCACATCATGTGGAAGGGGTCTCACCTCCGTATTCAACACAGGTACAGATTCAGGATAGGGGCAAGAGACCCATGGTTGATGAGGATCCTTCAGGAGTTCAGGATATTGGTATCATTGATGTTGATGCTAGTTCGCCCAACTCAGAGCTCAAGGAGATCATCCGAGAGCAAAGGACTCAGAATGATTCGCTGCAAAAGAAATTGCAGACGACTAAATAGGTGATCAACTACTTAGATCAGCGCAACAAACAGTTGGAAGATGAGCATGAACTTTATGAGCTGCGGAAGATTTGGGAAGACCGGGAATTGGCTCGTAGGAGACCCGGTGATTTGACACCTATTGATTGGGAATCAATGCTCATCAGGGTGAACACTCATTTGGAGTTGTTGGTGAAGGAAAACATGGACAAGGACATGCTTTTCTACATGAAGACTCACTATTGGGCTCGCATGCATGTTTGCAAAGCGAGAATGAAGATCCTCAAGAGGCGTTTGAGCAAAGCACAAAAACAACGCAAAAGGCCTGATCCACTTTTCGAGTTTTGGCCGAGGCTTCATTAGTTGAGCATGATACATGATGGAGGGTCTTCACTCCAATTTTGGGCAAATTTGGAGAAAATTTTGTCGTTTCAAAATTTTTGGCTTGCGAAAGAGGTTTTTTGGCTCTATGTGTCATGCTCAGCGCGCAACCCATAAGATGGGGAGGTCCAAATCATAGGTGGCTTAAATTTTTGGATTTTTCATGATTAAATACACATGCCCAGCAATTTCCAAGACATTTCATCAAGTTTTGGGTGATCAAAAGCTCAAAACAAATCATGAAAATCACCTTTCTGTCACTTTTTGCACCAGCAAGAAGTACTTCTGGGAGAATCCACTTTTGGAGGGTCAAATGGAGACCAAATTGGAAAATTCCACTTGGGTTAGAAAGTAGACATCCAGGTCTTTCCAACAAGCCAATTTGAGCTCAATTGTGATCCCGGGAAGTGCCCCAAAAGCAGGTGGAAAGGCGCGTAGTGCACAGGGCTCAGGCGCTCGGCGCACATGGTTTTTTGTCACAGTTTTCCTCCTCAGCTCAGAGAATCAAGCTAGTTTGACCAATTTTAACTTGTGGTGGGATTTTTCACCCTTATTGATGTAATTATTGGAACTTTATTTTGTTATGACACTTATTTACCTATTCTAGATGATTCATTCATAAAATAGCAAAAATGTAATGAATGAATTGGTTTCCTAGCTTATAGAGGCAAGTTGTTTTGACTGCCTAGATTGTAGTGCTTAGTTTAGAATTGGTTGAAACATCTCCTAGGATGATGAGCTTGACCCCTAGAGGCAAGGGAATGTCTTTGCTTTCCTATATTATGTATTTTCTTAGTCATTTTCAAGGTTGTACTGTTGGGAATAGCTTGACACTATATTGTACATATCTTATATGCCTTTTGGCAAAGGAAAGACCAGGGTTTTGCAGCACTATTTGGGATTCATGTGGCTTTATGTGTTGATGGTGTGTTTCTCTCAGTACTTGTAAGTTGTGTATGTGTACCACTTTCTTTATTTAATCTTCTGTAATTAAACAAATGTGTTAAGGTAGAATCCATGAACTTGCTATGCTCTGCCTTTAAATTTGTTTAATTTTCTATGTTTTCTTCAGTTTAAGGAGAATCCTTGAGACTTCCTTGCTCTCCTTAGCTCCTCACTAGTCTGATCTATCCATCTCACTTGCTTTAATGCATCAAAACAATCGCCTATCTTGCCCCAAATAGACCTCTGCAAAAGCTGTGCCTCATCCCCGCACCCAAAATTGCCTTTCCCTTAAATTCACCAAAACCTCAAAAACTCAATTTCACAGTCTTTGTACTTCATACCTAGCCTAAAATTAGTCATCAATTCAGTCATCTCGACCTCGTTGATTATCTTTTGCCAAGACTAACCCGAAGAGAGCCCTCTCTTGTCCTCGTAGGGCTAGCTACGAGGCTAAGCGTGGTTTGATATGGCCTTGAGTCTTACCTTATTTCAGCCTAAGGTAGATTTGAGCGCTAACATAGTGGCGACCATACTGGGGAGAACTGGTTTGCTTGTTAGTGTTATTTGATTTATAGCTACAGACGGAGTCTGAAGTCACGCCAGGTAGCCTTCGAACTGCACATTGCTCTGCGAGTTCATAGTAGATAAACGTTGCTTCAGTCGATCTCCGGTGTAGCTTGTAATTGTAACACTTAACTTATAAATTTCCCCAATACGTGTATCAAGTTCAGATCTGATGGTTGATGGTGAACAACGATCAGACATAAGAAGGCTGAGATCATTCACCTGGCGACTCCATTCACTGAAAAATCCTAAAATCAATGCTTCATGGTGACTTCACTGCAGGAAGATCAGTAGCTTTAAGCTTTTCAAGATGGAACGGGTTGCAAGACGATACACTCCCATGAGCTGGGATCACATTCCAGGTTTCCCAAACAAAATTCCGAAGGTAGATTGGTCAAGGAATTTGCCTATGTTTAAAGATGATGATAGGAAGGATGCTGCTTTACATTTGGTCAAATTTCATATGCATATTCACAAGTTGAAAGTGGATTTTCCTGAAGATTGCTTGATGAAGATATTCCTGGCCACTCTCGAAGGTGAAGCCCAATCTTGGTATGAAAATTTGCCGCTGGCCTGTATTTATTGTTTA
>APFE030338325.1:272902-308438 GCA_000404065.3 Pinus taeda | reverse complement strand
TTTCTCTTCCCCCCCCTAAAAACCCATAAAAACCCCCTTATCCAAGTTTTTATGCCCCCACTTTAGCTAATTAACTTCCTCGTTTGATATTTCCCCATCAAACCCTTTTTAACCCACCAACCCTTGGTGCAGTTAAAAAACCCCCACTACATGAACCATGGTCCCACCTAATTAACCATATGTTTATATTGAACACCTGACATTATTGGTTAATTAATTACATTTCTATGTATTAAACCCTAGTCCCCGTAAATCCCTTTCCTGATTCCCTCTGTGCATCTTAACCGTGCGATAGCCCTTCGATCTCCTACCCCCTGATCTTATGACGTACAACCATATCGTGCGGGTTCACTGTCTGACTGATAACAGCCTGAGAGCATGCGAGATTTGCAGTTTTTCCTGGGAACTATTCTGCTACGTGGTGGCCCCAGGCTAGATCGCGTGCTCATGAAAAATACCGCCTGCCCTTCAAAAGCAGTGCGATGCCCCAGAAAACCACCTGCCCACCCAAGCCAAAAACTTCCCACTGTTCATTCATAATTTCCGCGCCAAAATGTGACTGTTACCCGTTAAAAGGCCGAAAAGGCCCCAATTCACTCTTTTCTTGCGTTTTTCATTGTAAACTGCTGCTAACCTATTTGCGACACCCTGAACCTGAAACGACCAAATTGACCACAGTCTGCCGCCTGAAGAAGCTCCAGACACCTAATTGAAGTAACCAGTTCACAGTTGAAGTCATCGTACCCTCTGCATTCACCACTGAACCTAGTTTGCAAGCCAGACCATCGATTTCCAGGTATTCTTGGGAAAAATCAAAACGACCCTTCAATTTGAAAATGCACAATTTAAATTGAAAGCTTAATTAATTGAATTTAATAAAGAAACTTGGCTAAATTGAAAAGAAGCCTGTTACACACCCCAAACCCTGTTTGCAGACTATAATTACCCTCTTACTATATTAGAAGCTTCCAAACCTCACTTCTGAAACCCCTTAAATCCTAATTCAAATCTATAAACTTAGTTATGGCTTCCCAAACCTCTCTGGACGTGAGACCTCTGCAAACCCCTCACTTGGACATCGACCACCTTGCATTAGTAGACAAATATTTCTAAATAAAAGAAATAACTTCCCCTTCCTACCTTCTGAAGCTTCACTGCTTGAGTAGGGACAAATTCTTAAACCAGAATGATGAAATTCACCTTTGGGAGTCTAATTTTCCCAAATATTTGTTTTCAGAAGTACATCCATTCCCAGACATCATCCAATTCTGTCATGCTTGCTACATTCCCAGCCAAAGAGCCATTGTCGCCCTTGACTAGCAAGTTTTGTTTACCATCACTCCAGAATCCATTAACCAAATGCTACAGGTCCAACCAAGCCCCAGTGAGACCCCACTGTCTAGTGGAGAATTACTGGACCTTTATACCAAGTTAGACCTTCCTAGAATAGCCCATATTTTCCAAACTTTCATCATAGAGGAATGTCATACTCCCATAGATAGCCCTCCTTATGCTTCCACTATTTTTCTGAGAGAGGCAGAGAAAATTATTACCATGCTCTCTTGCATTTTAGGTAACACCACATATGAGCATGTGGATGAGGTTGTCCTGGCCTTCCTTTCCATCTTTAGCCCAGACAAGCCTCCTGCTATAATTTACAATTATGCTCAGTTCATAGCAGATAGGATGCATGAGCAATTCACCAGATTACCTACTGAAAGAGTCTTCAAGTATTCATATGTATTATTTCACATGTTTTTATACTACCAATAAGATAAATTCCTTGTTAGCATCCAGAAGTTGGATACCAAAGGAAATCCAAGGTCAGTTATTTATTGGACACCCTTGATCCAAAAGTATTGCACTATATTCACTTACAAGGACTTCATTCATTTATTTGTCCATTCAGTCATGAATAGCCTAGAATCAACCAAGAGATCAAAAGGGTGTTACAATTGGCCAAGAACAATAAGGTGGGAGACTGGTATCTGTACCAAAACCACACAAAAATAAGAATATATGGATGCCAACTTGCCCCTTACAAACTGCCCAAATACCTCCCCATGAGGATATTTGCACTAGAATACTTTAGGTAGATTATCAATTCTGATGAAGTCAACTTCCTAGAAGCTAGGAAGAAAACCCAATTCAAAATGAAAAACCAATTGGGACCCTTCATTTGTAATACCAGAGAAGCTAGACAAGAGGCTGATAAGATGTTGCAGCAAATGAAGTTCAGAAACAGTTTTATGTGTCACTATGGCCGTCATGGAGTCATAAATAAGTTGAGGACCAAAGTCAAATTGCGACCTCTTATCCATCATCCCAGACCAGACATTGAGAGGTTTGCCAACCAATTAGAATGGTTGGAAAACAATCTAATAGACATGGATATAACTATAGTTGATGTAGAAAATACATAAATTAATGTAGAGAAGCAGACTGATGAAAGTTCCTTCCTCTAGGTTCCAGAACTAGGGGAACCAATGAATATTCCTCCTGTTTTACAAACTCCAATAAATGACGACAGGAACCCAAAGAGAAATAGGAAAGAAGGTTCCAGTTCAGCTATGGAAACCACAAATGAGTAGTTTGAGATCAGTTACAGGAAAAGGACCAAGCTTAATATTGTAACTTAACATGAGGACACCATTGAATCAGTGGAAATCACTGACACTGATACAATGGTGGAAAGAAGAAAAGGCACAACAGATTCATCAGAAACACAACAACCTTCAACATTAAACACTCAACTTATTTAGAGACAACTCAATGTTGAGGTTTCTTCATTCACCAGGCCAACCGAAAAAGAAAAGGATATCAAGGATAGATACAAGGAAATCAAATTGAGAAATGAGAAGTTGAAGGCTGAAACCTATGCTCAATACTTCAAGCACACACCAACAAATCAAAGCAGGTTGATGTCATCTTTTGACATCAAAATAGGAAAAATGCAGGTGTCCTTCATGCATCCTACTGTCTAGCTGCCAAAACCATCAACTGACTACAGGAAAATAGACTTTGAGGTTTTGGCTAGGGATGTTCATCCCATTGACTAGACTGAATTCCAAAAGCAGGTAGGTGAGATTATGTACTCCACTTTCACAGGAAAATCCATGGCCGCGCATAATCTGCAGAGTTCATTGGACAACATTTCAACACAATGTAAATTAGAAAAGGCCTCCTCACAAGCTAAGGAAAATAGGATCAAGTCATTGGAGGACTTGGTAATTGAGCTGGGACATGATCCCAATGACATTAAAGCTGATGAAAAGTTAATAAAGAAGAAGAATGAGGACATAGTTGCTCTAAAAAAATAACTGAAACTTCCTCATTCAGAGAACCCATAGACAAAAGAAGTCCTAGAGAGCCAAACACATCAGGAGGAGATGATGGACCTGGTTTTACAATTGAATGATCAACTGAAGGAAATGGAAAATGAGTTAGATATCTTGATATAGTTAAAACAATCTAGTCTTGAGGCTGTCACTGCCATTGTTATCCCAACAGTCACTACTGCAATACCATCCACCTTGGTTGCATCATTAGGTCCCACAGCTCCAATGGTTACAACATTGCCAACTGCCACATCGTCTACATCAGCAACAAGGTCAACAACTGCAACTCAACTAGGTGATGAGGCAAGTAAGTTGGTCAAAGCAATGGAAGACATGTCCATTCAGACCACATAAATGAACAAGCTCAAGGAAAAAATAACTAGTCTAGAGACTGACTATAAGCTTGCCCAGATTATGCATAAAGAGGAAATACAAAAATCAACCAGAATGAATGGAAGGATAAAAGGCTTAGAGAAGGAATTGACTTTGAAGGAACCACTTGGCCAAGCTAAGGAAAAATTATGGGCCAATATCATTGACTTTGTCAATGATATTTGGCCATCCATTCAAGTGATTTTTGAACAAATTGAATTAGTGAAAGAGGCTACAGAAGCCATATAGAGAGTGAAAACAGAACTGGGAGACATGCCAAAGGAATCCACTAGGATCATTCACTTCCTTAACTCCAAAAACAAATATGAATTGTAGGAATTAGAGATACCAGATAGAATAGGTGCAATACTAGAAGTAAAAAGGGTCCTCACCAAGAGGAATTTGATGATGAACCTGGAAGATAAGTGCCAAACCATGCAACTGTCTATAGACAGATTCATAGTTAAGTTTGATGTTTTAAGGCAGAAAGGTTGGCCAAATCCCTTAGTAATAAATGAAAAATTAATGCCACAAGAGGACTAAAACAGAATT
The DNA here is from genome assembly GCA_000404065.3 of Pinus taeda. Lineage (NCBI taxonomy): Eukaryota > Viridiplantae > Streptophyta > Pinopsida > Pinales > Pinaceae > Pinus > Pinus taeda. The sequence goes on along the minus strand of APFE030338325.1, from coordinate 304,176 downwards.
ATAAGAGAAGTGGTAAGGGATCAGGTAAATATTTCCTCTATGAAGGGGATGCCTACTGGCAAGGTCCTATATCAGACCTTTGAGAACTTGTTTTACCTCCAGCATGAGGTAAAACACCTTTTTGTAAATAAACCCACTTTTCCCAAGTACATGGAGGCAGATGAAATATATAGGAAGATGGTAGATATCCAATTTTCAGATGCAGAAACATGGGAGAAATTGAATGACTTACTGTAAAGATACATAATCAAAATGTAAAATTGTACAGTAAGGGTGAAAACAACACAACAAAAGGATAATGATAGATCATCCAGGTAAAATAGTATCAATTGAAAGGTCAAAGTATAAAGAAGAGCCAGCGTGAAGACCAACAACAAAGCAGAGAATAAAAAGCAAAATATCAGAGCATAAATAACAACACAACCTAATAAACATGGACAACATAAAGCAGTTGAACATCCGTCTCTATCTTCTTGCATGAAGATATTTCTTTCTCCTAGGTTAATTCCCAAGACAGTTTGGGATATTTTATAAACTATTTTTGTATAAATACTTCATAATGCGAAGTATTGAGGGTGGATTTCTATACATTTGTAGAGTTGTATTGATCATAAACCTAAGGGTTATTGTACCATTTTTTCAAATCAGCAAACTGGACCAAGTAATAAAGAGATTGCATTACAAGATTCATGTGTTGAGCTATTATAGTGAAGTTTTCTCTTTGTCAAATTTGTTATTTTCTTATGTATCTCAAAAACTTAAATTTTATCAAAGTGAATGAATTAATTGGAAATTTATCTCAGAATTTGTTTAGTTACACTCTGTTTTGAACAGTTGAAAATTTCTATGTTTTCTTCTGATATCCGGATCTAAGAATCCTTATTTTCTCTCCCATCTCGGTTGACCTCTTTCACTTTCTTCAAAATCCGGCTTAAGGAACCCTTAATTGCTTTTTTTATCCGTTTGAAACAAACTTCATCATCCAACCTTAAGATATGAAGTAACTCAACTATCTTGCCCTGTAAACACTATTTTTATAATTTGATCTAGTCCTGTTTGTTTGACATTTGACCCCATATCCCAATGGTAAAAGACATCCCTCTATCCATCTAGGTAAATTATCCCACCACCAAATCCAAATCAAAACCCAAGTACAATCATAACTAGCCTAAAATCAATTAAATGAACAAAGTTAAATCATAAAGAGAGAGCCCTCTCTGAGCATTAGGAAGGCTAGATCCTAATCTCCAAAGTAGGTTTGTGGTTACCTCTAATCATTTCTTTCTAATCAAATGTAGAGAAATATTGGAGTTATAACATATTGGTGACCATACTAGGGACCTCGATCCTTAGTCCAATAAAACTTTAAGGAAATATTAATTCTCATCTTGTGCCCCTTAAGGTCATTTTTAGAGCTGATGTTAAAAAGTTTCAAAAAACAATTAAAAAATTAAAATTCTGGCTCCCAAAAAGACTCACTATACTAGGGCAAATCCTGATCGAAACCTTGCTACAATAGTTGATGACCCTGACAGAATTTTAAGAAAACCAAAAAAGGTAGAAAATCAAGCAAGTAGTAGCCAGTTATTTAAAGAAAATTCACTCCTCGAGGAATTATCAACTTTAGAGGAAATTCTATTTGATTTGTCATTTGACCTCTCATTGTTTAAAACTGAATCAGAAAATGCACTTCATGAAACTATGTTAGACCCTAATTTTATTCAATTCATTAAGTAAAAAAAGGTGCCTATATATCAAGATTTCGATAAACTTGTGTTGGATACTTTTGATAATCTAGAAGCTTTAACCTCTACATTAATAAGCCATACAGATGATGCCTACCTTCAATAATCAGTTGAATTAGCTGCCCTCACTTTTGTTGCCTCTGAAATTTCTGCACAATATTCAAATAATGTAAATACACCTTCATTTACTACCACCTCATCTATAATATCCACCACAATTCATTCCCCTAAACCAGTTATTCATCAACTTCCTATCCAACCAAACTCCTCAACCTCATCTAGTTCATCTCCATCCATTTCAAGCCCTTCCTCAAGCATCACTACTTTGCCCCCTAGTCAAACAAAAATCGTAACCATGGTAGATAGATATGCACCTTTGGTTTTACCATCTTAGCTCCATGCCATGCTCCAAGATTATCAAAGCAAAATCTTTTTGTTTGATGCAACTGTTCAGTATACTGCCGAACAACATGTGAACTGAATGACTGACTATTGCATGAGATTGATGAATTTGATGTCCAAATGAGGTTGTTTGCCCAAACATTAACTGGGGATGTTAAGAAATGGTTCAAGGGTTTACTTGCTAATCATATTGCAGACTTAGCTGCTTTTCATAGATTTTTTATTGATAAATGGGAGAGACAGAAAAATCCTCTGCAAATACTATCTGAATATGATAACATTAGAAGAGCTCCTAATGAGTCAGTTCAGGATTATTGTACTAGGTTCAATAGCATCTACAATGCAATCCCTGCTAATATTAAGCCTCCACCACACCTAGCATTGATCAAATTCCTTGATGGTTTTGAAACTAATATGTCATAGCAGTTAAGGGAAAGAAATCCTAAAACATTGGAACAAATGCAAAGTAATGCTGTTAGTGTAGAAGCCAATCTATTAGCTAAGAAAGCCAGGATGAGAAATGAAAAAGAGTTGTTATTAAAGAGAAAACCTCCACATCTAATGGTAAAATAGATAGTTTAGCAAATATTGTTGAAAGAATAATGGATAGATTAGAAAGCATGGAAAGAGAAACTCAGTGGGAGAATTAACAACCACCCCCAATAAGAAACCCCAACTTCAGGAAGAATCCTAACACAAGAAAAATGTTATACCAGATCAACAAATTAGATCACCCTTCCAGGAAAACTATGCTGAGGGTTCACAAAACCATGAGGGAGAGGATGATACCCAGATAAACTTATTAGGGATAAAAAATGAAGATGCTGTTTTTCTTACTCAAGAAGAATAGGAATTGTACATGCTGCAACAATTACAATTAGAATTTGGAGAGTCCTTTGAATTTAAATAGGGCTATGAATTTGCTATATATGAGGTTCACAAATAGTACAACCATAGAAGTAAAAAGAATAATGAAATTCCCACTAAGAGATCTATCCAAACCCAAACTAAAAAGATAGCAAAAGTTCCTGTGACCAAAATCCTACAAATCCTCCCTAGGGGAACTCAGGAGACTTCCAGCCCAAAAATTGTAGATATAACTTCATCTGAAACTCAAACTAAAACTGTTACTCAAATCATTCCAAATAAGAGAATTCAAATCAAAACTATTGAAAAGCAGACTAAAGTGCCAAGTACAGAAAAAGAATATAAAAACACATAGACCACATTTTCTAAGGAAGATCTCATCGAGTCAAGCAAAACTAAATTGCCATTTAACATTAAGTCTGAGATGGAAAAATTAAAAATATCAGCTCCTTTGATCGAGCAAGTGAAAATGAATGATATAGATCACAAATCACAGAAACATTGAATATAGGTGAAGGAGAGGATGCTGTGAATTTGGATGATGATCAACTTGAGTTATTGTTTGGTCCTGAAGTAAATGGTACACATCAGCAAGGGGGTATCCCTCCTTTCTACATTAGCTTGAACATTCATGACAAAATGTTACATAATGCTATGCTAGACTTAGGGGCATCCCATAATTTAATGCCAAAAGCTATCATGGAGAGATTAAATTTAGATATCAGCAGACCATATAAGGACCTGTTTTCCTTTGACTCTAGCCAAGTTAAATGCCTCGACCTGATCAAGGATTTGTGTGTAACTCTAGTCCAGTTCCCAACAAAGAGTCTTGTCATGGACATAGTGGTTGCTGACATCCCACCCAAGTATGGAATGATTTTATCTTGCTCATGGGGAAAAAATTGTAGGGATCTTTACAATTAGATATGTCATATGCCACCATATCTGCTTTTGGTCAACAAAGAAAACTTTATAGTGAGACCTTGATGAAATACATGGTGAGTAGTGTAGAAAAACCACGGAATTTCCCTATATACTCCATACATTCTGATATGGACTCTTTCATCTTTTATAATTTAGACCATGACAAAAAGGAAATCACAGATGTAGAAGAAGAATACAAAGCTCTTGATAGTGAAAACATTTTTCATGAGTCTCTATGGCATTTAGATTTTGATGGCTCTGTGAATAAACTGGGAGTAGGTGCAGGAGTGTGGATTCACAACATGGAAAATAACCATTCTAAAGGTCATGCATTTAGATTAAACTTTAAATGCACCAACAACATGGCAGAATATGAAGCTCTAATCTTAGGACTACAAATGGTTATAAAACTTGGAGCCAAGAGAGTTTCTATCATGGGAGACTCAAAATTGATTATTAAACAAATCAAAGGTGAATACTCTATAAATAATCCCAGACTTGGCCAATATAGAGAGACTATCCTAGGTTTGGTTAAAACCTTCTCGAAATAGACTTTGCTGCCATTCCTAGGAAACAGAATATGCATGCTCATAGTCTGACCAATTTTGCTAGTACCTGCAAATTTCCTTTTTAGCCCAACCACTAGTACACTGCAGAAGTGAGACATAGGCCCGTTATACCTGAAAATTTGAAATGTTGGCAGATTTTCTCACAAGATTCTCAAATTTATGATTTCATGAATGCTGAAGGTGAGTTTCAAAACTATAATATAGATACAGATTGTACAATAGACAATGACATAGATACTGAGACATATGTGAATACTTTAGATATAGGTAAACCCACTAATTTCACCAAAGTAGAAATAGATAAATTAGAAAATGTAGAAATAGAAGAAATATTAATGAATGATGATCCTGAAATTCTAAACCTTAAAAATAACTTTTTTCCTAAGGGATTAGTCCCATTAGAAGATTTGTTTGATTAAAATGATGTAGCTAGGAAACCAAAAATGGAGCCTTTAAGAGCATATATAGAAGAATGTAACATAGGAACTGAAGAAAACCTAAGCTCATTAAAATATCAAAAGCCTTACCTCTACATGAAAAGGTTAAATATATAAGTCTGTTCAAAGAGTTCCAAGATGTCTTTTCCTGGAGTTATGAAGACCTTAAGTCTTATGACACCAACATAATTCAACACAAGATACCCATCAAAGAATATCATAAACCATTTAAACAAAATATTAGGAGAATTAATCTAGTTCTTATGCCATCAATTGAAAAGGAAGTAAAAAGGATGTATGATGCCCAAATCATAGCTCCCATTAGATATTTAGATTGGGTCTCAAACTTAGTCACTATTAGGAAGAAAATAGGAGAAATCAGACTCTGTGTTGATTTTAGAAATTTGAACAAAGTCTCATTAAAATATAACTATCCTCTCCCAAAAATGGACCACATTCTTTAGAGGGTAGTAGGTTCATCCAAAATTTTATTGCTTGATGGATTTTCTAGATACAACTAGATCTTAGTTTGTTAGGATATTCCGACACATAGGAAATAGTTAAGTATAACTTGGTCCAGTGTAGAGTTAGGTAAAGTGTGTTTCTTTACTATGTACTTTTGTAACTTACAATCTAACGGTCATGATATGTAGTGATCTAACTGTTCATTCTCTCCTTAGTTTTACCGACACTTGATCCGTGGATTAACACCTGATTGGTCCATGATCTCTATTGAAAGAGCATGGAGGGTCATTTGAAGGGGAACCGTTCATGAGAGAAGCTTATGTAAATTTTCATTCTTTTATTAATAAATTGCCTGAAGTGGTCGCGTTGGCTTAGGCTGTGGACTGTTTCCCTCTTTGAGGGTTTTAACCACATCAAGAATACCGGTGTATTGATTTGTGATCTGTTTGTGAGTGGCGTCCTTCGGTGTTCTGTCTGAGGAACTTACCCTGTAAATTCCTATATGGTATCAAAGCTATTTGAGGGCCACATCCATTGGTGATCCAAATCTAAAGCCGGTAAAACTGCATCCGATTGTCGTTTCCTAGATCTACTAATACTGATTGCTTTCAGGCTGAGAGGACTGCTCTATTGTGTTAGGAGCATCTGTTGTAGTGAGGAACCCATTTCGTTTGATGCGAAAAGGTTTATGGTAGCCCTAGCTACGTCATTTTTAAGATCTGGAGGTATACAATGTTTATTTGTAGTTTTTAGTTATTTTCACTCTGTTTGTTTTGGTTTATTTAGCTCTTTGTTTTTTTTATTACCAGATCTATACCTTTCATTTTTGCATATTCTCTTTGCCCCGTGACTATGTGTGATTTGGGTAAATCAGAAACAAAAAGGAAGGTTTTCTCACGCGTATGCTTTTTTCCACCGTGCATTAGTGTGATCATGGAAAATCAGAAACATTGAGGAAAATATTTAGTTTCTGGCTAAAGCTAACTTCAAGCCGTAAGTTTTTTTTTTTTTTTTTTGTACATCCATGTTGGGTTTTGTGTTTTTTTTGTAGGAGAAAAAGAGCTTTCTCAAGTAGGCACGCACCCCAAAGCTCCAGTGACTAAAAAAAACCCTTCCTCTTTTCCAAAAAATACTAACCTTTTAATCTAGCTCACTTGGTCCAAAGGTACTTTATGAGAATAGAGGTCTTGAGTTCAAGTTTTTCTTTTTGTTGAGCTAATTAGATTAATTTTGGAAAGGGGGCCATTTTTTTTTAAATATAACATTATCATTCATTTCCTCACATTCCCACACTTCGTCGGCATCTTCAACAAAGTTTCTTCAAAAATCCATAACTTCTTCATCCGGAAGCCGTTTTCAGAGCCATTTTTTTTGAATTAGCCTAATTTTTCGAGATATTTCCATTGGAACACTTAGTTTCAACATCTATAGCTTTAGTTTCTGTTAAAATGGAAAGTCCACGGCAAGTTATTCTTGATAACACCAACTACTTCCAATGGTGGTCCTACCTTGTGGATTTACTTAGAAGTAAAGGTCTTTACAGAATAGCCTGAGGCCAAGGAACCAAATCGAAAGATGAAGATAAGGTAGCCAAATGATAAAATAGGCAAGATCAAGCACGTGGGTTGATAGGCATGCCTATTTCCATAGACCTTAGGTTCCATATCGCAGAACTTGATACTCCTAATGAAGCAATGAAACAGATCACTAAAGTTTTTGGAATAAAAATGAACTTAGAGCCCATCAACTCAAAAATGAGTTTCTTACATTGGACCCCAATAATTTTTCTTCCATTGAAGATTTTTTGTCCAAGTTCAAGACCCTTAGACTTCTCTTGGAAGGTGTTAAGGTTAAGAAATAAGATGGTAACCTTATCTATTCCATTCTTACTAAGTTGTGACCAGCCTAATATGTGTTTGTTTCCACCTTCCATTCTATAAGAGAAGCCTTCATTTCTCAATGGCAAGACTACAAGTCCCCTTCCTTTGATGCCTTTTGTGATTCTTTAATAAGAGAACAAGAAAAACTCTTACATCTTGGTATTCTTAATCTTGGAAACTCTTTTAAGAAAGCCTTAGCCACCCAGCAACAACCAAATTCAAATAATCCTAAGAAGCTATATCCTAAAAAGAATGGTCCTAAACCAAACAAGGGTCCTAAGCCATTTCAGTCTGAAAATGAAAAATCATTTCAACAAAATGATAAGGCAAATAAAAATAAAGGGAAGAAGACTGATAGACATTGCCACTTTTGTAATCGAGATGGCCACTTAGAATCCAAATGCTTTAAGAAGATGGAATCCCTGGAAGCAACAATGAAGAAGCATACCATCCATTTGGAGAACTCAACAAATTCAACTTCATCTTCAGGAATAAGACTCTCTGCATGTGGTTATCAAGCATCTTGGTCTGGATATGCACTAAATGTATTTTATTCTTTTCATTCTCATGAGTGGCTCATTTATTCTGGAGCTTCTTATCACATGGCCAAAAACAAAGCCATGTTTTCTTCTTTAAATGATTGTAACACCAAAAATATATATGTTGGTGATGATAGATCTCTTAGTGTTGTAGGGACTGGAAATGTTCATATAGACAATGCTCAATTCAATGATGTATTATGTGTTCCAACCTTATCATGCAACCTTCTATCTGTATATCAGATAACTCATTCAGGTGAAGGTAAAATCATTGAATTTTCACCTCACGATGTTGTAATTAAGTACCTAAGAGATCCTAGATACATTTTAACTACTGGAATTGCTAATGATTCTACAAGGTTGTATAAGTTTAACAACTTTGGGTCATCAAATCTTCCCTCAGTATTTGTTGCTCATAATGATGAAGTGAGAAAACTTTGGCATGAGTGATTTGGTCACTTAAACTATCGCTCCCTTTAGAATCTACGTAAAGAAAATACGGTGATAGGTCTTCCAATGGCATCTTGCAAATATGGTGTTTGTTTCAAATATGTACTCAGAAATCATCGTTGGGATAGTTCTGAAAAACATGTCTCTTGGCACACCTCAGCCCCTTTACAGCTTGTGCATAGTGATTTATGTGGTCCACTTCCAGTTGTTTCATTCTCTGGCTACACGTATTTATTAACTTTCATTGATGATTTCTCTAGACGCACTTGAGTATACTTCTTAAAACTCAAGAGTCAAGTATTTAACATGTTCTTGGCCTTTAAGGCCTTTGTTGAAAAAAAATATGGACATCAAATTCTTAAGCTAAGATCTTATAATGGCAGAGAATATGTTAACAACAAATTCATCAACTTTTGCATTAAGAATGGAATTCAAATGCAACATACTGTTCTATATACTTCACAAAAAAATGGTGTAGCTGGAAGGAAGAATCACACCTTAAAGGAAATGGCTAATTGTATGCTTCAATCTAAAGGACTTAGTCTTAATTTTTGGGCAGAAGCAATTAACTGTGCAAATTACATAACAAATCACACCCTTACTAAGGTTTTAAAGAATATCACTCCAGAAGAAGCATGGAGCTCAATTAAACCAGATGTAAGTCACTTTCATGTTTTTGGAAGTGATGTTGGCATTATGATGCATGTGTTGTACTTGATGGCAACCCTCTCATAGAAGATCATCTCACTTACATATACTTAGATGAATCTACAGAAGAGATATAAGATGTGACTGAATGCATGGGAGGCAGGACAACTCAAAGAAATCAGACGATAGTTCTAAAGTGTGACAAGCCAGCTTTGCCATCAAGTCCAAAGGGGGAGATTGTTGGCATTATGAGACAAGTGTTGTCCTTGATGGAAAAACCACACAGATGACAAATCAGAGTGCAGAAGGTCAACAACAAGGAATTGATGAACAAAGACTACAAGAATGAAGAGAAAATACATATACGCAGGTTCATCGTGACAGATCTGCATATACACGCATGTTAGTCATTACAAAGTCACGTATGTGTATGCACGCAGATTCATGCAAGGAAAAGCGCGTATATGTTGGAAAACATACCTTTGGTCTGTGGCGGTTAGTCCTTGGAATTTGAACCTATGGTTTTTGGACCATGGCATCTCGACAGACGTGTTGATCCCTAGTATTGAGATTAATGGTATGTTTGTTATGGTTTGGACCATGGTATTGGCAAGGCCCTAGACAATAAAAGAGAAGAAGATCATTAGTAGAGAAGTGGAAGTCTTGAATACCGATGAAGGATGAAATCAGTATGCAGGTTATGGGTTGCTTGATCTAACTAAGGAGGGTCTCACAAGTTGATGGAACAAGATCTAAGGATAGATCGGGATCAATGGTTTGAAATGACTATCTCTATATGATTGATTATGTTTATTCTAGATCTGTATACTGACGCATGTAATGATCTGAACTGGGTATAACTTAAGTTTGAAATCGCTGCAAGTCATGATTGAATATTTATAGATCTATACGCGGGTTGGATTTGGTAAAAGCGCATATGTACGCAGGTTTGGTTTGTCCAAGTAGCGTATTCACTTTAATGCATGATTTTGATGATACAGTTGGTTCTGAATAGTGTTGCAGAGTTTAGGGTTCTGCTCTGTGTTCTGGTGATTAGTTTTTGTTGACAGGGTTTCAGTATTAGCTAAGTGTTTGTGAGCTTCAATGATATTGATGGGTCCAGTATGAAAATTTGATGAAACGTGGCCTTCAAATTTAGAGTTGTGCTTCTGTGTATCCAGTTTGGAAATTGATGAAACATGGTACCTGGAGGAGAGAAGATTGTAGGTCGGCACCTACATACTAGTACCTTAGCTAGTACAAGAACTATGGGGGTTGTAGCTCCCTTCCAGGAGATGCTGGAGAACGAGAGAGGGTTGTAGCTCTCTGCAGGTTGCAGCCTGCGTACTGGTAAAAAGATTGCACCAGTATAATGTAAAAGAAGTTTCTAATTGAAAAGAAGATAGAGACGAATTGCAGCAGGTGGTTTTCACCCACATTGGGTTTCCACCTTATATCATGGTGTTCATGTGTGCTTCTTGTGTGTGATGATCTGTTCTGTTTATTGCTTCTGTTTACTGTTCATATGGTCAATGAAGTTCTGAGCATTATCTAAAGATCAGCATGTAATGGATTATCTGACTTATAAATAATCTAGATATACGCTAGTTTCTTTAGACACAGTCGCGTATACACGCGGATATCCTTAACAGAAGTAGCGTATATGAATCTGAGTAAGAAAATGAAAAGTTTTACTGATCTGATAATACTGATTCACCCCGCCCCTCAGTATTATTTCAAACAATTGGTATCAGAGCAGGTCCTTTGGTAGAAGTTTGATCGCTTGAAGGAGATCCGTGGTACGATGGGAAAGAAGCTTAAGAAGAAAGCACCGAAGAAGAAGAAGACATCTCAGAAGAACTATGACAGTGGGAGAATCAATTGGGGATTAGGCATAAGAAGCTCTTCGGATTCAGAATCAGATGAAGATGAACTATCAGGTATGAATATGCTATCCTCTAATGTTCCAGATCTTTCCATATGGAAGAGATGAAAGTGATAGTGAAACAACTGAACTTGCTCTTATGGGTGAACAAGAGAGATATCAAATAGAGGTAGAATTTAAAAGGATTTCAGACATAATCAAAGATCAACAAGATCTATTGAACAAAAGGGAATGTGACTTCAAATAAGAAACTACCAAACTGAAAGCCAACCTAAAGTTATTCACGGACAAATATATAAAGTTTCTACATGACAAACCAGAGGAAGAAAGCAAGATAAGGAAGTCCTACAAGGACAAACTTCAAAAGATGCATGAAGAAGTAACATCTCTAAGAAAAAAAGTCAATGAAAACAACACAACAATCAAGAATCTCATAGATAGATCCAGTGATTATGAAAGTCTTGAAGTTACAACCCTCTCACTAAAAGAAGAACTTGAAGAAGCCAAAAGGAAGAACAAAGATCTACTCCAAACTATTGAAAAACAGGAATCACAGCTGGAATGTGCCTCCAGAGTTCGTCAAATGCTGCAGAATGTAAATGAAGAACAAGAAAAGGTGATACTCAATCTAAGGCAACAAGTGGAAGAAGGAAGAAAGTCAGAAGAAATTTTGAAGAAGCAATGTCTTGAAAAGGAAGAGCAACATTAAGTTGAGGTAAAGATCTTGAAAGGTAAATTAGAAGAAAAGGATAAACTATTACGATTTCAATATAGTACTAAAGTCTTGGATGATATCCTTAGTAGTCAAAGGTCTCCTGCTATCAAGACTGGACTTGGTTTTCGCGAATCGGCTGAAGGTGAATCTAGTTCACAAGGTGAAGCAAGGAACTCTCAAGAAAAATCTAAAATGATCAACAAGGAAATGAGAAGTCAAATCCATCAGCAATCAAGGAAAGAAATTCCTCAAAGAAAATCTTTTACTCCTCCTATGAATAATGTTGAATGTCATGTATGCCATAATCTTGGGCATGTTGCAGCTAGATGCAGAAGAAGAAGGGTTCGAGACCATCATGCTCAAAGATCATCACATTCTAGGTACTTTAATGGATATTGTTTTGCTTGCAATATGTATGGTCACAAAGCTGCTGATTGCTACAGGAGGAATATAAAACATGTAAGATGCTATGCATGTAACAAGTTTGGACATAGAGCAAAAGATTTCAGGAACAAAGTTCATGATAAGAAGAAATCATCAACATGCTTGAAGGTATGGAAGAAGAAGGAAGTTCAGTCAGAAAAATATGGCACAGCACAGGAAACTCAGCACAACACAGACATAACAGACTCAGGGGGAGCTGAAAGTGTTGATCTTCAGTGTCCTAAATCTCATACGCAAGTTTCATGAAGGGAATTCATGTATATACGCGAGTTAGACACTGCAAAGTCACGTATATGTCAGTATGAGGAAAAGCAGTGGGGATAGGCTCAGAAAAAGGGTCTGATATGATCTAGTCCATTATTTTCTCTATCGGTTAATAGTTACAGTCTGCTGAGGATGTGTGGAAATGTCTTGATACGTGTAAGAGGTTTAGAAGTGTTTTTATCCTAACTTGATGATGATGTCTTGATGCTTATTTCTGATATATGCATGATCAGATCTAACAGTAAACAGATGGCACAGGTTGAGGGGGAGCATATGCCTTTGATAATGCATTGTTGGCATTATGGTTAGTAATCCTTGATGATGCTTTCATGGCTAAATAATGTATCTTGCTATGATATGGTTATGAGTGGTTCATGATAAATCTCATATGATTCTCGGGGTTACATAGTTGATGATCAGATCACATTTGTTGATTGATGGTATATATATATGATGCTTACATGGTGATTTTCATAAGGATAAGGAGAAGTACAAAGCTTGTATACACAACGTCATTACTTGATGCTGAGTCTCTCATGAAGATCATATAATACAGTTATGATGCAGGATTCCTATGGTACTTGGTGATCATGTGGATGAGGATTGTTGATGTTGATGATATAAAAAAGCCTTGACAAGTGATCTTGTGCTCAAGATACATAGTGCTAGATACATGCATGACTACTCAAAGTTGCATTGTTGGAGACATGAGATTGATATATGATGATAGGTTGATTCTCACATATGTTGATTGTTGGGACTTTCCCATATAATGTAGATCTTGATGATGATGACTATGGTGCTTTTCACATATGTGAATAATTTATGATGATGCAGACATACCTTGGTACAGGACATTTGCAGGTTACTGATCTGGAAATAGCTGTACGCGAGTTTAATAAAGAGTATCCACGTACATACGCTGGTCTGTGGAGAAAAGGTCGCGTATATGGAGGCTTGATGGATATCAGAAGGAGCAGGCTCTAGTTGAAGATATTCTGAAGTGGGTTTGACAGAAACCATCCGGCACAGGTTCAAGGGGAGCAGATGATCTTCTAATAATGCATTGTTGGAATTATCTTAGAAGCTTTTGGTTCTGGTTCATAGCTGTTATTGATTTCAAGTGGAATAGAGGCAGAAAGAGAACAGAAGGAAATCTTGGTCGCTGATCTGAATGGTGATTAACAGATGTTGTTGCTATCAGTTGTTGATGACTTTCATAAGTCTTGGTCTAGTATCTCTTTTGTAGTATCTCTTTTATGGTGTCAAGGTCATGTAACGGCCTATGTTGGTTTCCCCACTATGCCTGGGATGGATGATGTAATGTTCTTGCTTTATCATGTGTAAACTTTTGATCCCCACTTGGTTGGGTAGATGATCCCCACTTGTTTGGGTGATGGATGTTTGTATTGAGTCTTTTGGTGATAGGAAGGTCCAGTATGATGTAGAGAGTCATGTTCTTCTTGTAGAACATTTTTTTGCAGATCTTGCTTATGCTCAAAGGGAGCATGAACATCACATTTCAGCAGTACAAAGACTCTGCATGTACTTAGGGGGAGTATGGACAGATTGGTACACATTGGCATATACAAAGGGGGAGCTCATTCTGAGATTTCAGCAGACACTAAGGGGAAGTATGAACAGCAGAATGCTTATCTTGAAAAGAGAATATCTTGGTTAACCCTTTGCCCTTGATGTCAAAGGGGGAGAGTGATTTGGTGTTGTTTCCATCAAGTCCAAAGGGGGATATTGTTGGCATTATGATGCATGTGTTGTACTTGATGGCAACCCTCTCATAGAAGATCATCTCACTTACATATACTTAGACGAATCTACAGAAGAGATATCAGATGTGACTGAATGCATGGGAGGCAGGACAACTCAAAGGAATCAGACGATAGTTCTAAAGTGTGACAAGCTAGCTTTGCCATCAAGTCCAAAGGGGGATATTGTTGGCATTATGAGATAAGTGTTGTCCTTGATGGCAAACCACACAGATGACAAATCATTATGCAGAAGGTCAGAAGCAAGGATCAGTCTACAAGAATGAAGAGAATATCAATATACGCAGGTTCATTGTGACAAAGCCACGTATACATGCAGGTTAGGCATTACCAAGTCGCATATGCGTATGCACGCACATTCATGCAAGGAAAAGTGTGTATATGTTGGAAAACTTACCTTTGGTCCGTGGCGGTTAGTCCTTGGAATTTGAATCTATGGTTTTTGGACCATGGCATCTCGACAGACGTGTTGATCCCTTGTATTGAGTTGATGATATTGGTTTGTTATGGTTTTGGACCATGGTATTGAGCAAGGCCTAAGACTATAAAAGGAGAAGAAGATCATTAGGCAAGAGTATGGAGAAAAGCTTGAATATCTGAAGAAGTAGGAGATCCAGAATGCAGGTTATGGGTTGCTTGATCTAAGCTAAGGAGAGATCTCACAATTTGATGGAGAACAAGATCTAAGGAGAGATCAAGATCAAATGGTTTGGAATGAACTATCTCTATATGGTTGATTATCCTCTGTATACTGATGCATGTAATGTTCTGAACTGGGTATAACTTAAGTTTGAGATAGTTGCAAGTCTTGATTGAATATTTATAGATTTGTAAGCGGGTTGGCTTTGGTAAAAGCGCGTATGTACGCGGGTTTGGTTCGTCCAAATAGCGTATACCATTTGAGCTATGATTTTTGATGATACAGTTGGGTCTGAATATTGTTGCAGAGTTTAGTGTTTTGCTCTGTGTTTTGGTGACTGCTTTTGTTAACAGGGATTCAGTGTTTCAATATTGGGTTTTTGATGATGCTAGTGGTTGTGTACTTCAATGATATTGATGGGTCCAGTATGAAAATTGGATGAAACGTGGCCTTTCAGATTATGTGTTGTGCTTAAGGAGTATCCAGTCTGAAAATGTATGAAACGTGGTACCTGAAGGAGAGAATATTGTAGGTCGGCGCCTACGTACTAGTATCTTAGCTAGTACAAGAACTATGGTGGTTGTAGCTCCCTTCCAGGAGAGACTGGAGAATGAGAGAGGGTTGTAGCTCTCTGTAGGTAGAAGCCTGCGTACTGGTATAAGACTGCACTAGTACAGAAATATTGTAAAAGGATTTTCTTAATAAGAAGAAGATTGAGATGACTTGTAGCAGGTGGTTTTCTCCCACATTGGATTTCCACCTTATATCATGGTGCTCATGTGTGTGGCTTATGTGTGATTATTTGTTCTATTTTACTGCACCTGTTTACTGTTAATATGGTTGATAATGTTCTAATGCACTCATTAAGGATCAACTAACTGAATCATAAGAAGTTGTGGAAGTGGCATATATGAATCTGAATATGGAAATGAAATTTTTTTATTGATGTGATAATACTGATTCACCCCCCCCTCTCAGTATTATTTCCAACAGAGTTTTTTGACAAAAGGGCGTCGAAGAGTACAACATACGATGAGAGTTGTCTGATGATATAGAGTTAGAAATACGATAGATACATACCATATCTGATGACGTTGTTGTACATACAACAAATATGGTGTCAGAAATCAGATGATATTAATATATATATATATATATCTTATATCTATCTATATATATATATATATATTATATATATATATATATATATATATATATAATATAATATATATATATAATCTACGTTCATTTGATCCTTGTCCAAAAATAAAAAAAAAGCATCAATTCACACTTTATTGCAAGAAATCTATGCACAGTATATAATCTACGTTCATTTGATCCTTGTCCAAAAATAAAAAAAAAGCATCAATTCACACTTTATTGCAAGAAATCTATACACAGTTTATTGCAAGAATACTTTAAATTCTTCCCAGTGATAGTTTAGAAACTTCCTTACATGATTTAAAGGATGCATAAATGACATGTTACCACTTTTGGTCATTAATATATAATATTTTAAATTCTCCTTTTTTATACTCTCGTGTCATAATTTATATATGCATTTATTGTAGTAGATATTCCTAGATTGATATCCACTAGCATGCCTCAACATATATCTTCTCTTAGCATCCAAGAGGAATACCATAGCTTCATAATTGTTTGTTAATGTTAGAGAGAACAACATTTGAAGCAATTAATATTTCATTCATAACTTCTGAAAATCACACTAGTTAACCTATACAAAAAGAAGTATGAATTTCAGGGATCAACTCATAATGTTATATATAATATTATATTACTGAAAGTTCTCTTTTTAAACAATGGAAATGAAGGGGAAAAAATATTAAGGCATTCAAAATACCACAACTTAATCAACACCTTGCATGGCATGCTGACTTGAAGATCCATATAACTCTGAAAATTTCTTCAACTCGTCTATCTATATAATGATTCTGGGACAAAGGAATTAATACTAAGCTCAAAAAATTAAAGCAATCTTGGGCTTCATAAGACAAGTATTTCACTAAGAACTGCGAAAACACTCAAGATATAGTCAAATAATAATAGGTTGAATTACAATCAAATATGAAAACTTTGAGCCATAACAAGATGTGTACGATAAAACAAACAATAAAACAAACCATGGATTTTATGATTTACACTGAAGCAATAATAATCAATAAAGATAATTACAGATATGATGTGGATGAATATCATAAAATGGATGTCATGACAACTGTTACTAAAATGAGGAGAAACTCAAATATGCAAGAACCTTTTGGTCTTTCCTTACCATATAACACTCGCATCCTATTTCAAAAAAATAAGGATTTATCATGACATATCATATGCATATATATTATAAACCAATTAACATGAGCAATTTGTTATATTTAAACTCGACATAAATATCACCTGTGACATACCTCTTGTAGAACTTGTTTTCCAAATCCTTTTTGAAGTTGAAATAAAAACTAATTTAAATGGTGTGAGTCTTTTGTTATTGCCTTTCATTCATTATCCTTAGTTATTTTGTTGAGTATAAAATCATACATGTTTTGATCTTGGAGGCTTTTATGGTTGTTATTCATATGGGAGAATCCAAACAAGAATATTCTATAGAAGTTGGCTAATCATAAAAGTGGTGTAACTCTATTAGATTGGTTGGGGTAGTCCAATTGTAGACAACTTGAAACTCTTTTCAAAGTTTGTGCACTCTTATGTCATTAAGAATGAAACAAAGGTATTGAATGCACTTCTTGGAAAATGATAAATTCTCTAGGTTGGAAAAGAGTTTGCATTTGCACATGGTCTTCATAAGCATTGCGGCATGTTGGAGACATTCTTCCCATGTCTTCTCAAAATAAACACATGGTCAAGAAAAACCACAACAAAATTTTATGCAAATGGTCACATAGCATCATTAATAAGGTACATGAATGTTGCAAGAGCATTGGTCAAGTTCAAATGCATCATCAACCACTCATACAAGCCATCATTATCTTTGAACATAAATTTTCCAAATATTTCAAGGGTAGTTCATTAATGTAGAGCACTTTTAAATTACCCCTTTTATACTCTCATGTCATTATTTGTGCATTTGTCGTAGTGGGTTTTCCTAGATTGATATCCACTAGCAATCCTCAACATGTTGCCTCTCTTATCATCCAAGACGAATACCATAGCTTCATATTTGTTTGAAAATGGTGCAATTAATATTTAGAAAGAAAATGATTTAAAGTCTAGTTAACATTTCATTCATAACTTTTGAAATCACACCAGTTGACCTATACAAAAATAAGTAATGTATGAGTTTCAAGGGCTAACTTAGAATGCTATATATAATATTTTGTTGAAATTTCCCTTTATCAGTAATGAAAATAAAGGGGGGCGATGGCGGAACTGATGTGGCGCAACTAGGGTTTGGGAGAACAGTTTTTCAGAACCACGGAGAAGGGATAAGGAAGCTCGGGGAGCAAGAGGAAGGTTAACCAGACGCGGGAGAAGACTCGTACGAGTAAGCGGAAAGGTGGCAGGGAGAAAGAAAACAGGCAGAGCTGAAGGGATCAATGGAAGGGAATCAGGGGAGGGGAGAGATCCCCTCCTTCAGGAACGTGGTAGCAGGAGAAACCAGTGGAGGAGGGCAGCAAGGAACACAAAAAGAGAGTAACAGAGATGTACCAGTGCTGGGAAATCGATGGCAAGCAAGAATGGGAAACAGGTGTTTACCTAATGCACAGAAAAAACCAAGGTATGTAATCCCAAACAATAAACTGAAAGATTACCGATGCTATATGAAAGATCATGCATTGATCTGTAAGTTTATAGGTTTTTGGCCATCTGAAAAGGATTTAACAAAATGGATACAACTAAGGTGGAGGCCAAAAGGACATATAGACCTAAAACTAGGAGCAAAGGGCTTCTTCATAGTCATTTTTGCAAACCCAGAAGACAAGGAAAGAATGTTTGAAGAGGGGCCATACTTTATGAACAATGCTGGACTATTTATGAGACACTGGGAGGATAGATACAACCCAGATACTGAGAAATTGTTGGCATCCCCCATATGGGTCAGATTGTTTGGGTTACCAACGAAGTTTTGGGACCCTGATATATTGGAAGGGATTGGAAATTCGATCGGAGCTTTCGTCAAAGTGGCAGAGTCGACCAAAAGAGGGAAGTACACATCTTACGCTAGAATATGTGTGTACATGAACATAACAGAGCCCTTGCCAGAGTATATAGAGGTGGAATACCATGATGAAATATGGAAACAACCAATAGATTATGAGCATATTCCCTTTAGGTGCAGAAGATGCCACGAGTATGGACATCTATACAGGCAATGCCCACAGAATAGAGAGGGGGAAGCAACAAGAATTATGGAGGAAGAAAAAAGGAGAGCAGAAGGATCAGATACAGGTGAAAAGGGTTTCAAAGAGGTTCAGAGAAGGAAAAAACCAAGGTCGGAGGGAACGAGAGCCCAACCAAAGGAAAATAATATACCAGTCGAAAACCAGAACAAGTTTCAGGTCCTTCAGGATGAGGAAGAAGAAACCGAGGATGGAAAGAAGGCAAAAGAGGATGATGAAAACCCACCAATGGAGATCATAATAGAGACAACAGGAAAAAGTATAAGCCAGAACAGAGAAGCAGAGGTAGAGATGGGGGAAAGTCAGGAGAATATAGTAGAACAATTGCCGAAGGAATCAAACAATCGAAAAGATAACGGGGCCGAAGAGGAAAGAATAATGAAGAAATTGCTTCAAGAATGGAAGAACCTAGATGAAAGATTCATCCTGGAATCACAAAAATAAAAATATAAGGAAGCATTCCAAAAATACAAGGAAAAGAAAGGCAATATTCCAGAGATCGAAATAGATCAAACAGGATCACAGGGAAACCAACACCTGGGAATGGACGGTATTGGAAAAGGGGGCAGAAAGAGAGGAAGATGAACAATAAATGAAATGATCCAAGCAGTGGGAGAAACACTAGTTAATTCAGGTAGGGTGATACCTCTGTCAAAGGTATTTCAACAACCATCAAAAAGTTATAAATGATAATTACAAGTTGGAATATTAGGGGGCTCAACAGTAAGGGCAAGCAGAGATATTTAAAGGAGATATTTAAGAAGGACAAACCGAGCATAATGTTAATTCAGGAAACAAAAATGGACCATCAACAGCTGCAAGAAATAATGAAAAGGATGAGACCTGAATACGAGGTAATGGCTCAAGAGGCGGTTGGTTCAGCTGGGGGTCTGGCAATTATATGGAACCCTGAGGAGGTAATTTTTGAGAATTGGATTAGCTTCCCTAGAATACTAATAGGTTTGTTTAGGTTGACAGGAATGGAGGAAATAATTCTTATTTCAGGGGTTTATGGTCCCCACATACCCAGGGAACAGAAGGAATTCCTCAAGAACATGCAGGCAATAAGACGAATTATCCCTGGAAACCTATGGATAATAGGGGGGATTTTAACATGATTCGAGAGTTAGGAGAAAAGAAAGGAGGTATAAGAAGACCAGATCAGAGCATGGAGGAGTTTAATGAGTTGATAACAGATCAGAGACTAGTAGATATTCCCACAACTAACGGTGTCTTTACATGGAATAACAGGAGGGGAGGAAAAAACTAGATTGCATCGAGATTAGATAGGTTCCTTTTGTCTGAACAAATTTTGAACCGAGATGTATTCATAGAAGCGAAAATTCTACCAGGACTAGGGTCGGACCATTGGTCGATCCGTCTAGAAATTGATATCAAGAAGAACAATGGTAAGAAACCATTTATATTTGAGGCTTTCTGGCTTAGAAATCCCGAATTCTTACGCAAAATGGAAGAATGGTGGACTCAGAGTAGAGTTAAAGGGAAGGGGAAAATGCATACCATCCAATTGAAGCTCAAGGAAATCAAGGGTAAAATAAAAAAAAATGGAATAAATAGGAGTTTGGGAACATCATGGAGGAAAAATAGAAATTAGAGAAAGAAATGGAGGAAATACAGAAAAAAAATAATTTTGGAAGGAAGGGATGAAGAGAGGAGTAATGAGGAGGGAAGAATAATCAGTCAATTGGAAGAAAGGAGAAAACAGGAAGAGATTTTGTGGAGACAAAAGTCAAGGATTAAATGGCTGCGCGAAGGTGAGAGGAATACCAAATTTTTTCATCAAGCTATGGTCCAAAACAGACAAAGGAATCAAATCTTTTCTATCAAAAATGCAGAGGGGGAACGAATAATAGAACAGAGAGAGATTGAAAAAGTCCTAGTGGATTATCATAAAGAAATTCTCACTGAACCACAGGGGGAACGAGGAGAAGCAATAGAATATATTTGCAAGGAAATACCAAGACTCATAACAAATGAACAGAACAAGGCTTTGATGAGGGCAACAAATATGGAAGAGGTGGAAGATATTGTTATGAATATGAAAAAAGGCAATGCTCCAGGACCGGATGGGTATACAGTGGAATTCTACCAGGCAGGTTGGCACTTTTTAGGACAGGAGGTCCTGGAAGCGGTAGAGGAATCAAGAATGAAGCAAAAGATCTGGACAGGTATTAATTCGACCTTTCTAACTCTGATCCCTAAGAGTAATAAGTCGGAGGATGCTCAAGGTTTTCGTCCAATAGCACTGTGCAATGTCATTTATAAGATTATAGCTACCCTGATAGCGAAAAGATTAAAGCCTTTACTCCTGAATATTATCTCACCTGAACAAACTGGCTTTATTGAGGGTCGTCAAATACTTGATGGACTAGTAGTTACTCAGGAGATGATTCATTCCCTAAATCAGAAAAAGTAGAGAGGAATGATGATGAAGTTAGATCTGTCAAAAGCCTACGATCACTTGAGCTGGAAATACCTCAGAGTGGTGCTTGAATCATTTGGATTCGAAAAGAGATGGATCTAATGGGTCTACAACATGATTTCAACACCGATTTTCTCAATATTGGTAAATGGTATCCCATCGAATACCTTTAATGCAACAAGGGGAATTAGACAGGGAGACCCTATTTCTCCTTTTCTATTCATAATGGCAGCTGAGGGGCTAGGGAGAAACATCAAAAGAGAGCTAAGTGAAAAAAGAATTAAAGGCCTAGTACCATGGGGAAACAATCTGACAATAACACATCAACAGTTTGTAGACGACATTATGCTATTCAGAGAGGTATCCATCAAAGAGGTAAGGAACATCAAAAGAATACTTGAAATTTTTATGGAGGCGTCAGGAATGGAGATAAATAAAGAGAAATCATGTACATTCATATTTAATACCCATGATCCTATCAAGGCTCATCTTACCAGAACTTTAGGCTTCAGACAGGGGGATCTCCCTACTAAGTATCTGGGGAATCAGCTGGACATAAATCCTACCTGGATGAAAAACTGGCAGAGTGTGTTAGATAAAATAAAAAACAGACTAGCAAGTTGGTCCTTTAGATCTTTGAACATAGCCAACAGAATTGTTCTTTTAAAATCGGTCCTGCAATCGATTCCTATCTACCCCCTATCCATCAGGGCAGCGCCCAAAGGAGTGTGCACAAAATTGAAAGAAATATTTGGGAAATTTTTATGGGGTGGCCCTAAACAACAAAGGACATGGGCCTTAGTCTCATGGAAAAATCTAGTGAAAAGAAAAGAGGAAGGGGGACTGGGTATAAGGGATCCGGAAATGTTGAATAAGATATTAGGAGAAAAATTATGGTGGAGGTGGGTACAAGGAGGAAATGATGTATGGAAAAAAATATGGGCACAAAAATATAACATGCCTGATACAGTAGAGGGCATACTGCGAATTGGAGAAGTCCCAAAAGGATCCTCAATATGGGAATTGGCAAGTCTGAACAGGGACGTGGTAAACAATCATGCTTTCTGGGAAATCCGTGAAGGGAGCAGCGCTAAATTTTGGGAGGATGGTTGGCAACAGCGAGATAAATTGTCAGAGATACAACCCTTACAAGAAATACAACAGAAAGCCAAGAGGGCAGGATTGGAGTACGTGAGGGATTATTGGCAGAATGCGAACAATGGAATATGGAGGACTTGGAGGAAACCAGAGGAATGGTTTGAGAATATAAACCAAGACCTAGAGAAAATATATACTAAAGAAGTAGAATTGAGGAAAATCGAAGTTAGACCAGGAATGGACATTCTCAGGTGGGGAAGATCAATGAAAGGAACATTCACAGTAAAAGAAGCCTACTACTTAACAACAAAACAAGAAAGGGAGGATGGAGTGATTGATTGGAGAATAATATGGGAAGGAAAGTGGTGGTCGAAAATCACAATATTTGCATGGCTGGTAAGTAAGGGACAGATTCTAACCTGAGATAAAATCCAGAAGAGAGGTTTTTATGGGCCCTCGAGATGCAGCCTATGCACCAGAGAAGAGGAAAACCAAGATCATATATTAAACAAATGCCCTTTTGCAAGAAATTTATGGGAGAAGATCAGATCACTTTTCGTGAAGACAATGAGAGACCCAAACAACATTCAGAACACCATAATACAATGGGGCAAAGGACAATTCCACAGCAGAGTAGTGAGAAGAATATGGAACTTATCAGTGGGCTTTGTAATTTGGTTCCTTTGGAAAGAACGAAATAGGAGGATCTTCCGGGGACAAAGCTGTCAACCTGAAAGAATATGGGAGGAAGTATGTAAAGCGATCAAGGAAACAGTACTGTCCGAGACATGAGAAGAGGAGGATTGGAGAATGAACCAAGAGGAAAGAGGTATAGCATCCAAATTAAATATGGAATTCAGTATGATTTATCCCAGAAAAGAGAACAGGAGCGGCCCTCAAATACAAAGCCCCAACCAATTCAGATATCCAGGAGAGAATTTCATCAAACTGAACTTTGATGGGGTGTCTAAAGGTAACCCTGGGCCAGCAGGCCTAGGGGGTATCTTCAGGGACAGCAAGAAAAAAACAAGGTGGGTGTTCGCGGAATGGGGAGGGAAATGACAAACAATGAAGCAGAGCTATGGGCGGTCCATCAAGGATTAAGAATAGCAGTGAGAAATAGATACATGAATCTGGAGATAGAGGGAGATTCACAGATAACAATAGGGATGCTTCGCAAACTAAAGGATGGAAAGAGCTGGGAGAAAGTGGCGAAAAGTTGGAGGATAGCGGGGATTATCCAAGACATAGCAGGTCTGCTAAGTAGAATCGAGTATAAAATAATAAGCCATGTGAGGCGTAAAGGGAATAGGGCTGCGGACCTGTGGCGAATTGGGGGAGTAAAGAGCCGGACATAAGATTGGACAGCAGCTAGTCTTCTTTGTAAGAGGACTAGAGCTGGGGAGAAATAAAAAACATAATTACCCATGATCATAATGAATCAATCACAGGATAAAGGAATGAGGAAAAGACTCTCGATCGGGGTGAGTAAGGTGGCAATAAGGATAATTAATGCTCGACGGTGTGGCATGCAGGAAAGAGCAGGCGAGGATCAGGAAATGATGAGCACGTTTAAGCGGATCGGGGAGAAGGATATCATCCCAAGGCGAGGAGACGACAGGGTACCGATGGAGGCAGGTAGATATGTCAGGATGTCAGAGAATCGATAGGTGAATGATGATATGGGAGAATGGGGCAGCGAAGTGGAAAGGGAGGTAAGCCATAAGAGCAGAAGAAGGAGGGGAGGTATAAGGGAGAAGGACTGGCGAAAAAGAATGAAAAGAAGGAGTGCATGCAGAAGAACGAGAGAGGGTGGTGATAAATCGACGATTTCAGCCTGGAGAAAGGGAGAAATTAGGAGCCGGAACAAGAGGACAGGGACGCAGGGAAGGAAACCAAGGCATAAGGAAAGAATAGCGGGGGGAAGCAGGATGAATGCAGGCAGATGGATGAGGAGTAGGGCAGAGGAAGGGAATCAGGGATGAGGAGATCGAGAAGTCAAGGGCAAAGGCGTAATGGAGAGGGATACAGAGAAGATTTTTATCCCAGTGTATGATGACTCAGGGAGTGAGAGTGACGAATTTGGAGCGGACAAGGAGAAAGACGAGCCAGTGACTGAAAAGCTCGGAAGGGACGAGAAACTAGTGGGGAACAGAACTACGAAGAGAGGAAGAGAGGATGGCGGGGGTAATCAGGATCGGGAGGACAGAGAGGAGAGCGGGAGACGGGCAAGAGGACGAGGTTGACAAGGTAGGGGAGGTCAGAGGAGACGGGGAGGAGCAGAAGAAAGAAGTGGATGAGGACGAAGGTGCAGAGAAGGAATGGTGGAAGATGGAGAGGCCAGCGAAGCAGGGACAGTCAGGAAGTGGAGGAAAACGATAGGGAGGAAAGTGCAGGCAACTGAGAGAGCTTACTGTGAGAAGACCAATCCAAAAATCAGAAGGATAATTGAGCATTGGGAAGAGGAGGCAATACAGGCTCAATTTGAGGAGGAAATGGAGGATTGGGTATATCTTCTTCCGGATCCGGGTCATACTCGCGGTCGAATGACCTTATATAAACAATCTCTGCACGTATATTGGGTAATGAAGAGGCTTATGGCCAAGGCTATGGAACAAGTAGCCTTGGAAATGGCAAACCCAGGGGATCCCAAATCTGAAAAAGGAGCTGAGGAACATTCAAATCACCTTGCTCATGCAGGATAAGAGGCTGGAAGAAATTCAACAACAGATACAGGCGAGCGGATTGGGAATAAAAAAGGAGAAGGAGCAGCAGGAAGATGCAGGGAACCAGTAACGAAAAAGCATGTTTTTTGGAGGTTTTATAAAGTCTAGTTCTAGTTTATATCAACTATGTGTAGGATTTTTGTTCAATCTTATATGCAGTCAAAAGACAGTATTAATAGATATAAGGCTGATGTATATAAATCCTGGAAAGATAGACTGAAAACTTATTATTTTTGGCTTGCTATTAAAAACTTCAGGTGGTCAAGAAACCCGGTTTCCCCTCGGGGCGGGTTGAGATCACCACAAGATTGTAGTGGTTTCAAT
This sequence comes from Pinus taeda, assembly GCA_000404065.3. Taxonomy (NCBI): domain Eukaryota; kingdom Viridiplantae; phylum Streptophyta; class Pinopsida; order Pinales; family Pinaceae; genus Pinus; species Pinus taeda. Next base: position 278,554 of record APFE030338325.1, on the reverse strand, counting down.
TTTTGGCAATAGAAAAAAGGGGTCCCTCCTAACCTTACAAAAAAAAAAAAAAAAATGCAAATGAAGGGGAAAAATCCTAAGGCATTCGAAATACCACAATTTGATCAACACCTTGCATGGAATGCTAACTTGAAGATCCATATAACTGTGAAAATTTCTTCAACTCGTCTATCTATATAATGAGTCTGGGACACAGGATTTAACATTAAGCTCAAATAATTATAGCAATATTAGGTTTCATATGTCAAACAAGTATTTCACTAAGAACTTCTAAAACGCTCGAGTTATAGTTAAATAATAATAGGTTGAATTACAATAAAGTCTGAGAACTTCGAGCCATAACAAGATGTGTACCATATAACAGGGAATACAACAAACCATTGATTTTATGATTTATACTTAAGAAATAATAATTATTAAATATAATCACAGAGAGGTTGTGGAGGAATATCCTAAAAGGGATGTCATGACAATTGTCACGAAAATGAGGAGCAACTCAAATATGTGGGAACATTTTGGCGTTTCCTTACCATAGAGCACTCACATCCTATTTCAAAAAAATAAGAATTTAACACGACATATTGTATGCATATATATTATAAGACCATTAACATGAGAAAATCCTTATATTAAAACTCGAGATAAATATCACCTGTGACATAACTCTGGCATAACCCGTATTCCAACTCCTTTTTGAAGTTGAAATAAAAATTGATTTAAATGCTATTGATTCTTTTGATTACCTTTCATTTATTATCCTATTTTCTTTTGTTGGGTAGAAAATCATGCATGTTTTAACCTTAGAGGCTTTCACGACTACTGTTCATATGGGAGAATCCCAACAATAATATTCTATAGAAGTTGGCTAATTGTAAAAAGTGGTGTAACTCTGTTAGATTGGTTGGGTAGTCCAATTGTAGAGGACTTGAACTTGTTTTGGATGTGTGCACTTATATTTCATTAATAATGAAACAAAAGGTATCAAATGCACTTCTTGGAAAATACTCACTTCTCTAGGTTGGAAAAGAAATCACATTTGCACATGGTCTTCATAACCATTGTGACATGTTGGAGATGTTATTCCCATGTCTTCTCAAAATAAACACATCGTCATGAAAAACCACAACAAATTTATATGAAAAATATCACATCATTAAGATCATAAAGAAGGTGATCAATATGAGGAATGGGGTACCTATTCTTCACTGCAATCTTGTTGAGGACATGATAGTCAATGCACATGCACCAAGATACATATTTGTTTGGCACATGCACGATAAAGATTCCTCATAGGGGCACAATCAACTTTACATGTCCCTTCTCTAGGATATCAAGTATCTATTGTTGTATTTCTTCATTTTCCAACAAGGATCTATGATACAAAAGTCTATTTGGTAACACCATTCTAGGAATTAAATCAAAGTGGTGCTTCAACCAACAAGGGAGTGGAACACCATTGATATCTTTGAAGACATTAGTGTATTCCTATAAAAGCACTTGAAATTGTATTTTTTTTTTTTTTTTTAATGTGGGTTGTGTTACAAAGAATACTTGTATAGGTGTAACAATATTGTGCATGGCCAAATAGATTATAAACAAAAGGGTTTGTTAGTGTTTTTTACTTTGAAACCTATGACACTATTTTGTTTTGTAGAGATCAAATAGATATTTAGTTTAGAATCCATGCCTTCCCCACAAATATGTTAGTCCCAACAACATATTTCAAATATCCAAAGGCGCAACGTAAAAATGACTTTTTCTTCCATGGGTAGATGGTGTATTTAAATGTGCATTGGTTTAAGATGCGTGTATATTTTTCCCTAAATCAATCCATCCAATGTTGTAGATAAAATAAATTAATTTTCTTAATGCCCAAAAAATGACCAAAAATATGTCAAGGAGACTACCCAAGACGTAAGTGGCAATACATAGTGGAAGTGTGAAGGCCACTCCTATAAAAATAAAAACAAAATATAATCTTTAAGATCTAAGATCAATTATCTCAATGCCAACTAGGAATACAATGCTATATAATGAAACAAAAGGAAAAGACCTCGATGCTCCAAGTGTCTACCATAAAATGAAGGAGAGGGGGACATGTCCTCCTCTAAAGTCGAATCTATAAATCTCCTTCAATTTAAGGATGAAGGAATAATCCTTTTATAGAAGTATAGATGGAACAACTAAATCTGGTCCAAGTGGTGTCCCTTTGTCTACAAGAGGCAACCCATTGACAAGAGCTAGAGGAGAGGGACTACCTACTAGTTAGGCGTAAACTATCCAATGACATTAATCAATAAGTCTACATGGATCTCACTATCAAGGGTTGCATTGCCACATGAGATCTAATAGATCGGGGAGCTTAAATGGTGTTTCTCTCAACCCGCCTCTTAATGCACCTATCTAATGGAAGCACTAGGAAAAAAATGTAATCGTTCTGTAGAAATTTTGAATAATATGACACTTATTCACAGAGATTATCCCAATTATACACTAATTGCGGAATACATGCATAATACATAACCTCCTCTACGTTGATCATTAATTTAGCAGTATTAAGAAACATTCACATGTGCACATTGAAGCATCAATCACACATATCAACACAGTATGTACCCGGGGAAAGCATAAAGCTGAAAACCCCACAACTATCTGTATATTATATTGATTGAGAACATGTAAGAATACATAGTACAATACTCCTCACAAGTACTCAGTACTATCTCCACCTATTACACACAAACTAGCTCAGATCTGAATCAATCACAGGTTCAAATCTCCTTCACTGCTTGCTTGAATCCACTGCGCAATCCTGCATGAGAATACTGATGAATGAATGATCCAAATTCGTATTTCCCTTGGATATACCACACAATCCTCATTGGAAATACTCAATCCATTGATTGTTCAAATCACATGAACAACTATAGTCACAAATGACAACTGTCTTGCCCTTTCACTCACCTCTAACACTTGTCTCCACTGAACTGTCCATGCACTGAGTTAACTGATGTATTCTTTAGTTGATTTATGAGTTAATAATTAGTGAATTAATTAATAATTAATTCACACCACTCATCATTATTCTATTTGTCAATTAGACTAAATGCAACTAGTTCAACTAAGTCAAACTGAACACAACTCCATTAATTGCTCATCTAACTCCACAGAACTCAACCACTTGAGTTCTAACTGAAGTCCTTCATGCAATAGCTCAGTCAACCCATAGGTGACCATGTGATTCCTTCAGGCAGTTGCATGTGCCACATCTGTAGCTCCAACTGAAGTGCTCCAAGAGAGTAAGATAAAGTTTAGAGTCCAAATATTACTAAGGGCTAATAATATTTGATTGTTTCTATTTTTACCTGACGGTCTAAAAATAGACTCTGATCACACCGCTGTGATCCAAAAAATAGAAGTCCATCTACTTTTCCCAACATGACCAATCATCCATAAACAACATCCTGCAACTCATAGACCATGATCCATATGTCTAAAAATAGACATAGTTTAAAAATAGACATTGCGCCAAAACTTGCCTGCGGGACCACTTAGTGAAGGCGACTCCTTTCCACTAAGCTCCATCATCTTGTTGCATTCTCAACAAGCATTTCTTGTTGCACACTTTTCAAACATCCCTCTCAACAAGAAAGGCTTCCTCTCAAACCCGATCCTGTAACTCTGGAATGTTCTGCATGCAACACATCTGCCCGGTCCACTTTGCTCCAACAACACTTGGAACAAAAAAACACTCCCAACTAACCACTCTATTGGGCTAGGAACATACTCTGATGCTGAAGCTCTCCTGCTGCTGACAAGTGCTCCCTCTTTAACATCTGCGCTACTGCAACATATCCATGCATCTCGCACCATTGCACACCTCTCTGTGCCACCTAGCACTGTGCAAAACACTTGTGCCTCTCACATTGCTGAAGCCTGCATGCTATGCACTGTCCTGGGATTCCCTGCACTGTCGCTCTCTGTGCTGATCCATCCGCATCTGTCTCTACCCAATCAATCAGTTCTTGCTACTCCACATTGGGGCTCCTGTAGCAAGGTCTCATCCAAGAGGTTGGGTACCTCAAGGATCCTGCCCCTCCTCCTTGGGACGATCACTCTATATGGCCCCACCTCCTACCTGGAGGTATGGTTGCATGTGATCCCTCAGCCCACCTGGCTCAAAGTTTCCCCCTACTGGAGGTCTTTGCATGAGTAGATGTCTCTACTCAATCTCCTCTCAGCTTCCCTTGTTGTGGCTGCTCCACAACCTCCTGAGGCTGCTGCACCAATCATGGCTCCTCCACAATTGTCTAAGACTTCTTCTAGCTCTTCATGTTGAGAGGTAATATACCTTCCCTCTCAACCACCAAGTCTCCATTAGTTGCCTTGCTGCTCAAGGCTTTGCATGCATCTTGAACCTTAAGAGCATACAGGTTCTTGACTCGTGAACCAATCTGCTTCACCTGTCTAGTGATGATGCGTCTAAGGAAAACCTTTCCCTCTCTGAAGACTACATCATAGCCTCTATCTTCCAGCATCGCGATCGACACCAAGTTTCTCTTCATTCCTCGTACATACTTGACATCAGTTAAGGTAAGGCGAGCTCCATGCTCCCTTTGAAAAATAACCGTACCTACACCTAAAACACTATACTTCTCATCATTACCCATCCCTATGAGTATCTGGAGATCTTTCCCCTCCAAAGTACTGAACAAAATTTTGTCACCGGTCATGTGGAAAGAAGCTCCACTGTCAAGAAACCAACCACTTCCCATCATGGATGAAACCATGCATGCGAAGAGTGTGAAATCCAACTCAAACTGTGAAGCAAGTGCCTCACCTTCAGATCCTTCCACGAATCCCTTCTTGGACTTCTTCTTTGGGAAATTAGTAGCATAATGGCCCAACTCATGACAACGAAAGCATCTCACCTTCGACTTGTCAACCTTCTTCCCATCATTGGAAGAACTGGATTCGGAAAGAGAAACCTTACCCTTCCCCTTCTTCGCCTTACTCGCTAGGGCATAGTTCTCATCATCATGCATAGATGAAGAACTGCCTCTGGTGCTCCGCCTGATCTCCTCCTGCACAAGATCTGACCATAGTCTTTCCCATCCTCGCAACTTCTCCCGACCATTGACAGATTCCTGATAGGAATGCCAACTCTTCGGAAGACCAAGGAGAGCCAAGCTCACCAAGTCCTCATCATCGACAGTAACCCCCACCAGCTCAGCTCGACACTGAGTGAACTTTGTGAGATACTTGGGAATACTGTCACCATTCTCACACTTAATGTTTCTGAGTTTTATCCTTGAGCGCCATTCCACCAGCTCAAAAAAACTCAACTACTTCCGATCTAAAATTCATGAGAATGAAGTATTTCTTGTACAGAGATCGACTGTATGGGCATTCACCGAATACCTTACCTTCCAAAAGAAGGATGAATCCAGAGGCTACCTAGCCCGATTACAGACTCTGCCTGAAGAAATAAAATGTAGTCACTTCCTGAATAATAGATCTGATGATCAATTCTCGCTTTGATATCCTGTAGAAATCTCTTCTACAAATCAACCAGCTCCGATACCATGTAGAAATCTCTTCTACAAATCAACTAGCTCTGATACCATGTAGAAATTTTGAATAATTTAACAC
>APFE030338325.1:254718-271734 GCA_000404065.3 Pinus taeda | reverse complement strand
AATACTCAATCCATTGATTGTGCAAATCACATGCACAACTATAGTCACAACTGACAACTGTCTTGCCCTTTCACTCACCTCTAACACTTGTCTCCACTGAACTATCCATGCACTGAATTAATTGATGTATTCTTTAGTTGATTTATGAGTTAATAATTAGTGAATTAATTAATAATTAATTCACACCACTCATCATTAGTCTATCTGTCAGTTAGACTAAATGCAACTAGTTCAACTAAGTCAAACTGAACACAACTCCATTAACTGCTCAACTAACTCCACAGAACTCAACCACTTGAGTTATAACTAAAGTCCTTCATGCAATAGCTCAGTCAACCCATAGGTAACCACGTGATTCCTTCAGGTAGTTGCATGTGCCACATCTGTAGCTCCAACTGAAGTGCTCCAAGAGAATAAGGTAAAGTTTAGAGTCCAAATATTACTAAGGGCTAAATATTTGACTGTTTCTAATTTTTACCTGACAGTAAAAAATAGACTCTGATCACACCACTATATCCAAAAATAGAAGTCCATCTATTTTCCCAACATGACCAATCATCCATAAACAACATCCTGCAACTCATAGACCATGATCTATATGTCTAAAAATAGACTTTGCGCCAAAACTTGCCTGTGGGACCACTTAGTGAAGGTGACTCCTTTCCACTAAGCTCCATCATCTTGTTGCATTCTCAACAAGCATTTCTTTTTGCAAACTTTTCAACACCTTTGAGTAATGTTTAGTTAAGTTGGGGGGATGAAGGATGTGAGATACAAGTCTAAGAGCCTATACCAAGTGTAATGCCAAGCATTGTTGAAGGATATTGGAAAAAGTTGGAAAGGAAGTTATGATATTATTTCAATAGGCAATGGAATTTACTATGTATCTCATAGTACCTCATACCTAACCTACATAATCATAAATAATCTAATACCTCCTATAATTGAACCTTCCTAATGTCAAGACTTAATAACCTTTCTAATATTTTATTTAAAGTTTCGTTTTGAAAAGATTTAGGTCTCAAAGCTTGTTAGAAAGGAGGCTATTGACATGCATAAAGTTATTGAAGACCGTTTGATGCTTAGACTGCTCTAATGTGATTTTTTGAATTTGCAACACGGTCACTTATTTGGTATTTGTTTGGAAAAGGCATTGATTACATATATCCTTGTGTCATCATCAACCTCAATAGGAGTCATTTTATTTTGTTATTATAGATGTCACTGCTAAATTATGTCTTCAAATTCTCCAGTTTCTTTCAGGCCTTGCATCAAAACCTATTGATTCATACAATCAGGAAAATGATGGTATTTGGTTATTACCTCCATAAGAAAGGTTTTGGCATCAAACTTAACATACATATTATTGAGGAAATAAAAGGGTTAGCAATTCCACACTTGTTTGTCACTTGAACTTTGATGCTCTGACATGCGAACAAACTAGACTTCATCCAAAAGACAAAAATAAATAACAAGTCATATTGGAAGATGTTTGGGTTCTTCTAACATCAGAGCGAGAAGACTAAGAGGGCATGTGAGCTTTTTTGTTCTGCTATATTGCCTTGGTTTGAAACGTAGGTACTTTATATGCATTTTGATCCTTGTCCTTCAATAAAAGCATTACGACCCACTAAGCATACAATTACAAGCCATTTCACTTTCAAGTGGGTTGAGTTACCAAACTAAGGATATGGAAATGGACTTCATTTGTGCTTCTGAAAAAATGGATGAACAAGAAGCTTAAGATATGAGGAAACTCTCTTTGTTGCTCAGTGTAGCAATTTGAAATGGTTATTACCTATTTTTTTTGGAAGTCAACATGTTGGACTATGGTTAAGTCTTGACTTTAGGTTCAAGTCGATTTGGAGTAGTATCTAACAATCCAAATTTGATAGGAATGAACCAATTCAATAGGTGATTCATGCTAGTCTTATTAAGACCTAATCTTGGCCACAACAAGTCATTTACAGACAACCTTGTGATCTTAACACACAATTTCATAAGTTTCATTTAGGGGATCTACTTCATGAGGCCGTATGTCGAGGATACAAAGAATAGTATCGATAAATTCATATAACTCTCATGTTAGGGGATATGGAAGATCTTTTGGACCTGCTATGGGAATGAATTGCCCCACCAAATGATAACATTGTCTCAAAGCCTCATGGTCATCCACAAATTATCCGATTTTGGGAAGATATGGTCTTGGTGTTACTAGCCTTTCTAATGACAATTTATAAGAATATGCTAAGGAGAAGATTCAAATTATGCTTGATCTTATACTTAATATGTATACAATATTGATTTTCATAGGATGCGTGAAGGAATTTTTAGTTTGTATGCTTCACACCTTGCACCTCATCTATGTGTGCAACTGTATGTGCACATGATGAAGTTGAAGCTAAATGACAATGCATACGATAAGTATAAAATATTTCAATCAATAATGAGTCGTGTCATCCTTCAAAAGGATTCATTTTACATATCCTTGAAAGGGCACTCGGTACATCTCAAATGGTGAAACTTGTTTCCCAACATGTTAAGATGTAAGATGGTTGAGAGAATCATTGATTGGAGAGTGTTTATAAAGCAAGAACTATGTAGTGGCATTGTTTCACTCCACACTCAACAAATTATTATTTTGAGTTTATTAAGGATGAATTGCATGCACAGGTATTGCATACATGAAATATATTGTCCTAGGAATTCTCTCTTCTATCTATGTGGAGAGGTCCTAAAATTCCAATCATTATATCCCCTACATAACCATTCGATCTTGACTTCGTAGTAAAAAACCTAACTTGACTTAGAGCCAAAGTGTCAATTCTATAGCTCTTTAGGTTGTCATCTACAAAAAGGGACCCATTGGTTTTGAGTATGTCTTTTAGGTGCAAAGGTATATTTCCATCTAACCACTTTGACATAATGTAACCAGGTTAGCCACATTGTTAGTTTGCCTAAAACAAGGGGTGAACCTTTACTTATGGATGTCCTAAGTTGTGATCATTTCACATTTGACCCTGCAACCTTCTAATAAAGAGTTGATCGTAGTCAACGATCCACACTCCTTTTCATAGAACAAAAAGTGGGTACATGATCAGTCAAGAATAGACTCACTAATCTAATTAGGATTCTAACTTGAGTCTAGTTTGATGCCAAACCCCTTTATCTCTCTACTACACTTATGATTACATGTCAGTGGCCATGAGTACTTGTTGTGGATAGAAACCCAAGAAGATAGTGTCAATGGGAACTATTCTATGACTAATCACATTAAGACCTTACAATGGAATGGAATGCTTGTTATTAATAATTTACTCATCTTCAAATTTTTTACTAGGCATGATGGCGATTATAATTTTGTCAAAAGTAGAGACTACCATTTTAGAATTTATATTGGATATGTCTACCATAGAAGAATTTATATTTGATATGGCATTAAATATAAAGAAAATAATATAAATCTCCGAGAGAATGGTAATATCCATATATGGATTTGAAAGCCTTTGTCTCAACATTTCCGCTTATTATGAATTGGTTAATTTAGAGAGTTGGAAAATGAGATAGGGTCCAAATCAACCTATATCAATATAACTAGACTAGGTTTACAACATTAAGTGGTGATTTTAGCACAATGGGTCAGCTAATTTTTTTTTACTAATGTTGTTGGGCATTTGGTTAGTTCCATGCCAATAGGCACCTAGTTTGAATGTGCTTGGGTTCAATAAACTAGCCTATGTTGACAGGTTTACTAGGGATGCCATCCACAAATATGGTGAGACATTTATTGCATTTACCCACAAGGTTTTCAATGGAAAAAATAGTAAGCGATAATTAAAAAATAATATACTAATTAAGTTGATTTGAAGATCATAAATGATATATGCAGAGTGATTCTAGAAAATTTAGATGACAAAATAGTAAACTTATGACTTTATTTATATAACATACCTAAAATGCACCAGTAAAGCTCCATCTCAACTCATTTGATGTCAAAATTGGGATGATAAGGAAGGAGTCCATTTATTTGGAGCTAAGTGTCATCCACAAATATGGGGAAACATTTGTTGCATTTACCCACAAGGGTTTGAATGGAAAAAAAAATGGTAAATGCCAATTTAAAAACAATATACTAATTAAGTTGATATGAAGATCATATCTGATATATGCAAAGTGATTCTAGACATATGTTGGATGACAAAACAATAAACTTTTGACTTTATTTCTACAACATACCTCGAATTCACCAGTAAAGCTTCATCTCAATTGATTTGATGTCAAACTTGGGATGAAAACAAAAAACATGAGAATAAAAGTACCAACAATTCACATAAATTGAATTAAAGGTAGATAGAGAATCATCAAAATAATGAAATCAATTAACAAACAATTTTATGACTAGATAATTTAATTAAAAAGACTAAGTGCATGAATACTTGAGTGAGATCCTCTTGGTTTTGATAATAATTTATCGAAGTAGTCTAATCTTGGAGCAAACGTCCATTGATTTTATGGAGCAACAACGTTGACTTTGTTGTTGCTCCATTGGATCGAAGGAGGTTTGTTGCAAGATAATTCAAATCCCAATTCATTTTCTACTGAACAAGGCCAAACACATGAAGATGTAAGCTCTTATGGCCCCTTTGCCCCCTGTCACATCTCTCTCAATTCGCTAGTACCTAATCTATTACTAGAAAATAGTTGAAATGAAAACACATTAAGCCTTCATGAACATACACTAGCAAAACAAAATTTTTATAAAGAAACATATGTGATTTTGTACGTGAAGAAACTTATACCAATCATTCATTATTCTATAACATTCATTCATTAATCGTAGACACAAAATAGTTCATCTCAATAAAATTTATCATCAAAGATATGCTTTCATAATATGGTACATGATGTTTCTAATGATATAACTAGTGCAATTATTTCTTTTTCTTTTTCTTTATTTTTGAAAATAATTTAGAAATAAATCATCAGTTGCTTCTTCCCCTTAGGTTTTATTGTGGCCACAACCCCCCCTAATTTTACCGACAAAATCATGGGGACCCTTCATTTTACATGTTTGAAAACTCCTTTATTTCTTGGCAATATGCTTGCCGATGGATTTCTAGTCTTAATTGCTTGGCTTTGGAGCTTCGATTGTTCAAGATTTGATCGTGCTTTGGGTATATTCTTCCTTATGGTAATTGGAATTGTTATTTTACTCGTTTGATTGTGACCCTCTTTTCATTAACCTTCACATTCATGATAACAATGATCGTGTAAAGGGGATGTTCATCTCCTCCACATCGCTTAACACATTTTGCTTACGATTGCAAAGTTTGACTGCGTTCAATATTTTAGTAGTTTGCTTCAATGACCACCTCTTTTGGATTTTTTGATGAGTTTGGTTGAACGAAACTTTTACACAACACCTTCATAATTCATGCCCCTTCACAAGTATGTAAATGTAGAAATATTAATGCTTAACAACATTATGTGAATAGTAAAATGCATTTATAGAACTTGTATATAGGCATTTTTTTAGTTTATTAATTTAAAATATGTAAATATTAATTATTTTTAATTGTTAGATAAACTTGACCCTATAGTGGAGTTGAGGTTGTGTCAATAGCTATTGTTAACAGTTGTGGTTTTGGGCACCTAGTATTGGTGAGTCGTGGTATTACATTTACATGTAGTTGAAGCTGTTAAAAGAATTGTGTATTATCCATTGTATGGAGCAATGATTGAGTGGTGAAATCTTACGTTTTTGGGCGGTTTGGTTGTGTTTGAGGCAAGGACAATAATAGATATATTGTTCACTGGTTTTTCCCCAATTGGGGTTTTTCCAAATAAATCATAGTGTACATGGTTAGAATATTTGTTGCTTGTTTGTTATACTTATTTCTCTTGAACACTAACTAATTTGATATGATACAAAGTTGCTCTCATTATCACAAATTAAGTACACGGCAAATTTAGAGACATATATACTGTTTTATGGTTCACTTGACTATTTAATGCTTCGAGTTCAATAACTGCAATGACAATCTTGAAGTTCCCTCGTGTTCCAATCCAAATGTGCGGGCCAGAAGCTGTGTAGCCAACCTCTTTATGAGCCATGTGCTCCTAGGCGTTAAAGACTTGCAATATGTGAGAAGAGAGAACATGTAGATTTAAATGATACATGTAAGCATAAGCATAGATATTCAATGCAACTCTAGTGTTTTTCCTTGTCTAGATTTCGACATTAATGACGTCGAATTCGACCATGTAAACGCCATAAGAGGAAGGATGCAGATACAGAGAATACACACATATTAAAGAAAAATACAGGCACATTCCATGCTATTAGCGAAATTGATGATTGACATAAAATACTATACACAAGTTAACCAAGAATATACTATACACAAGTTAACCAAGAATTGAAATGACAGAAAATTGAAGGAACACAAGCAAATAGGATGCACTAGTCCCCATCATATTCTTTCTTTGGTAACACTTCAAGAGAAATAGAATAGGGAGTTGGTGAGAAACCAACAACTAGGTGTGGATGTTGGAACAAATGATTTGAAAACAATAGGGTGAGCAACATTTGAAGATTTTTGAAATAGTTCAAATCCTATACTTCCGTTCAGGTATAAGTAATTGATTAAGAGCCCTAGAAATTTTTGGATGATATAGGCTACTGTGAAAACACAGTTCAAAACAAGCCCATGAATAATGTTTCAATATATTTATAATTTTTGTAGACTCATATTTCATGTTTTATTGTGTTGTTGATTCCAATTATGTTCCAAGTAAATAGAACTCCACAAGTCCTAAATTGATTTGTTGTGTATCCAAATATTTAAATTTTATTTTCATCAGATGGTCATATGTATTTTTGTTATACATATAGACTTAGAGATTGAATTGTTGCAATCACTCTTGAACGTGAATATTTTTCTAATCACAAGTCCCTTGGGCATTCAACCTCGACCATGTTCCTCCTCCTTCCGTGACTATACTTGTAAATCCCAATCTCATGTCAAGGCTAATGATGGCAACGACCATGCATTGGATGCCATTCAATTTTCCTTTTCACCGTCAATGGCGATGCCAGAAAATCCCTAAGTGACAAAGCGAAATTAAAATAGGGATTTGAAAATTTAAAGGAAAAATTTGTAGATGAAGAGCTTAAAGAGGGCGAGCCCAAAATATAAATTGAAGCATTGCACAATTTTTTGTCATATTTTCAAGAGATGAAGCCTTCAAGGACTTCATGGATTTTCTGTTTCAAATTTCGTTCAATTCCTTAAGATAACTAGACAACTCTAAATCAAACACCTTTAACCCTTCAAATAAATTTTCCTATAGTTTGCATAATTGAAGTGAGAAGCCTGATATTGAAGTAAGTTATATTGAAGCTTTCATGAATGTTTGAAGGCTTGAGGTTTTCTATATGCTTTTTTTTTATTATTATTATAAATAAATGGCAACCTCTAGAGCTTTAATAAAATATTTTATGCAAAGTTCATAAAATTTAACACAATTTCTTAAATTTCTGAGAAGATGACATTGATTGACACATGTTTGTTCATTGCAATTGAGAAAAGTAAGTAAGACACAATATCGCTTACATTGCATGGTTGCCACTTGTGTATTTTCCTTCCCTTACCCTTAACATTCTAAGAGATACTTTCAGCGTGTGCTTATATAGTTTTCTTAATGCAAAATCAAGGATGAAAACACCATGTTGCCTTCAACCGAACCGTCAGGGCGGAGGAAAAAGCCTCAACATCTCCCCCTGGTTCGATTCCTATGGACTGCCTAATAAATGCAGTAGACATCTCGAGGGAACATTTGAGGTAGCCGAGGTTTATCCGTATAGGATCCATTGCCTGATGATACCTTTGGTGTTGCCGCATTTCAACAACTTCGATTAGGAAAGGGTTTCCCAGGGAAGAACGGGTAAGGCAAGAGATAGATTGGTTGTACGAGTATGAATGACTATCTACATGAATGGGCAAGGAAAAGATAAGGCATGAAGTTCGTACCAATCTCAGATCTAGTTCAATGTTTTGGAGCGTTATTGGAGAGCAGTGAGCATGCTTATGTCAGTGTTGAAGTTGATGGGTAGATATTTAGGGCACAGATATTCCGTGCACACAAATTGGTGCTTGCATTTGGTTCACCTATCTTTAAAAATAGACTTTGAAATGTATGCAAGAAAGTATTGTGTTTCAAATCTATTATGTGTGCAGTTTGTTCTGAGCTTCTATCACGAACTGTTGTTTTTAAGTATATCTATATAAGCTAGTATGAATATTCTACTACTATTTCCATTTGTAATGTGTGCACTGTTCATTTTGTTATGTTCCTATATTCATAGTAACCATCAAATTACTTGAGTACTTAATTAGGTAGAGCTTAGTAATACCTAAATCTAACTTAGCGCTCAGTGAAACCTAAGGTAAACAACACATTGGCTTCTGTTTTTTTTTTTTTGGGTTAAGGAAAAAACATCTATGTTATATAGTGAAAAATATAGTACATATACTCAATCTAATGTACCCCATCTTGGATCATACTGTTTACATAAAAGTTACATAAATAGTCCATAAACAAGTCATCTACATAGTACATACAAATATGTAAAGACAATAAAATTTTGACATTAGATGTGGTATATCTAAACAATATCCCACCATAGATCAACATTGAACAAGATTTCTCACTCCATATCAACAGAATAAACAAAATATAAGTGCCAAATAACATAGCCTGCAAAATCATGTAGCTTGCAGCATATCATCATTTTAGTACTCACAAAAACACAAAAAAAGAACATAGTAGGTATTGTTGTCTGATTCCCTTGCTGTAGTTGTCAATTATCCAAGCAAAGGAAGCATTCCAGCATCCACTTTGTGCACACCCATCACTATTTCAATATGCATGCCATCTTTCTCATCCTGTAAACCCCTCTTGGACATGAAATCTACATTTTGGTTATATTCCTGTCCAATGTGTTGAAGTGATGAGTCCTTTAAAGTGTTCCACATGAGCTCAGTCTGGCATAGCCAACCATGCAACATAGGTTGTTTAATTTTGACATTGCCATGAATGTGCTCAATAGTGATCCTAGAGTCCCCATATATATGAATATTGGGAATATTAAGAAATATAATGAACCATAGTAGCCCCCATAAGGCCATCACTTCTGCCTTCACATTCATACCTCTACCGACCCCCCAGTGTACCCAGTATTCTTGTACCTCTGAAAATTTGATCCAAAATCCACATCCACATATACACCGTTGCTCTGCCCCGTTCAAAAAACCAACCGAGTATGTAATCTTTGGACCAGGCCCCTTATCTACAATTTTTTTAGGACCACTATCCTGAAAACTGCCAATCATATACCACCTCTTAATTCTGTCCAACATCAGTTCTACATCTCCCAGGACATCTTCAAATATAATTTTGTTGCATCTGTTCCATATTTCCTAGAAAATAGCAAGGGGTACCATACACCATGATGGTTTTTGGTTGCTCCATCAATTCAAACAAAACTCTATATTATCAAACTAAAAGAAATGAAATCCCACATACTCAACAATGTTTTCCAGATTTGTATTGTGACTAGACATGTTAAAAATAGATGTACATTATCTTCTTCGACATGCCTACATAATACACAATATGTCGGCCCTTGCCAATTTCTCTTTTGCAGGTTTCCCCACGTTAGATTCTTATTATGCCATACAAGCCAAAGAAATGCAATCATTTTAACAGGCATCTTGGTTTTCCAAAATTTGTAAAACCAACATACCTCAATAGATTGTGCTTCTTGATTACATAGAGCTATGTATGTGTCTGCCACCACCATGCCTCCATCCTTCATCTTGCCAGTCCATGTAATTTGATCTCCGCCAACATCCCAACATATACCTATCATTTTCATATTCTTCTTGATTTGATCCCATTCTTGTGCCATTTGGTCTGTCAGTCCTAATTCTCTAACATTTTTCCATATTGGTACGTGTCCATTCCATTCTTGGATCACTTGATTCTAGAAAAATAAACCCATCCTTTTTAATTTTTTTTTAAGCTCCTCAGAAAAAATTCCATTTCTTTCGATTCCCATAATATGATCCAATCCCATAATAACTTGATGTCCCGTACCTAGATGCTAGCACAAGTTCTGCAAGAATATATTTTTAATTTTACACAAACTACACCATATTGTCGAGCCCATAGAGACCCCTATAGTCCCACTTTGCACCCAGAAAACAAAAGATTTATTCTTCAAGTATTTTTTCCTGATTATGATGCACCATATGCCAACCCCGAATATGGGCCTCCACAACGTCTGCACCAAAATTTCCCATCCAAAAACACTTCAGATTCAAAATACCCCAACCACCCATGCATTTTGGCATGGAGATTTGTTCCAATCTAGCCAGATGGTATTTGTGAGTGCGAGACACACCCGACCAAATAAAATGTGCCATTAGTCGATTAAGATGTTGTAAAATGGCTTGTGGGAGATGATATAAATGAGTCCAATAAACTCCCAATTGTGTAATAACAGATTGTGTGAGAGTGATCCGTCCTCCCAGGGAGAGACATCTGAATTCCGATTCGGTAATCCTTTTATGAGATTTATCAACCAACCACATCTAGTCCTGATTTCGATATATACAGGGTTTGATATGAAATCCTAAATATTTTGTGCCACCTTCCAGGGAGACCGCATCAATCCCAAACATGTTTTGAATATATGCAATGTCATCCAAGTTGCAAGAGCCATGTAATATGGAAGATTTGAGTAAATTCATAATAAGTCCCGAAGCACTCTCGAATCTTCTGAATATTTGAAATAATACATACCAGTCAATGCACTTAATCAACCCCATAATCAATACGTCATCCACAAAGAAGCTATGAGAAATATTGATATCTCTGCCCAGGACCAGTGCCCCAAAGTTATCTATCTCAAATGATTTTTTAATCTTCAAGATAAGGCCATCCGTTGCTAATATGAACAACAAAGGTGAAAGAGAGCGCCCCTACCCGAGTCCTCTCCCAACACCAAAAAACCTTGTTGGATATCCATTGATCACAATAACATAACGAACATTTGTAACACATGCCATAATCCATTATGCTCCTCTGTTTTGAATTCCAATTTTATGAAGAATCATCCTCAGATACCCCCAGTCGAGACAATCATATGCCTTATGAAGATCCACTTTCATAATAGAAACATTCAATTTTTTTTCATGTATCGTATGAATTATCTCCCGTGAAATCGCCACTACATCATGTATCTGCCGGTTTGGTAAGAAACCATATTGCTCCAGAGATATAAACTTTGATAATGTGTTCTTAATATTGTTGGCAATCGTTTTGGAGGTAATCTTATAAATAATATTACATAAAGATATGGGCCTATAATCAGAGAAAGAAACATATATGTCCTTCTTCGGAATCAGAGCAATGTATGTTGAATTAATATGTGGATGTATATATCCTCTTTCTCTCGATTCCTCCTCCATATCCACCAGATATCCCTTGAAAATGTCGAAAAAAGGTGTGAATAGTTCCACCATCCAACCATCCAGGCCAAAAATCTTATCACACTTTATATAATTTAGAACCCTAAAATTTCATCCCCTGAAACCATCTTGCATAAGTTTTTATTATCAACCTCATCGAACATGTGTGGGTACTCCTCTACCCCCCACATTTGATCTTCTGCATTATTGAGCTTCCTGCAACTCTAGGCCCGCTCGAAATGTAGAACCGTTTCACTGCATATCCCTTGTTGTGTCAGGTGTTTGTTGCCCTCAGCACCCAGATAGAGTTAACTTTCCTTGGATGGTTAAAATATATATGGAAGAATTTTTTGCTTTTATCTCCTTCTCGTATCCATAATGCCCTAGTCTTAAAGCGCCATGTTGCCTCCTTGTTCTGTAGGATTTGTTTCCTATGTTCCAGTGAGCGAATTTTGTCCCGAACCTCCATAGACAGTTGATGCACTAATAGTTGTGTTCCGAGACAAGACAGAGCCTCTGTTATCTCGATTAGTTCAATTTTCTGCTGTGCTGTTCCAACCACACCCAATTGAATTTAAATGGCATCCCAACTCGGATATCCCCACGGCGCCAGCCAAGGGTAATGGGCCTATGGTTGAATATGAAATTATCTACAATGTCCAATTGGAAAAACCCAAGTCTCTCAACTACTTTCTCTTGTAGCAGAAAACGATCTAATCTTTTGGCAGCATAATCACTACCTAATCTCCCATTGTCCCAAGTCAACCCGTTCTTGCATGGTCGTATGTCAATGAAGTTCTAATCAATAATGATATCTTTTATCTGGGAAAAAATAGGATTTGATCGACTGTTCCTACCCCACAGCTCATCCACACAGGTAGTACAATTCATATCCCCTGCCATGATCAATGTGGTAATTTCTAACATCTGTGTTGCCACCAGCTTCTACCAAAAAGAGTCTCTATCCCTATACAGGGCATAAATGCTCAAAATGTGAATACGGTCCAACAATATTTCTAGCTAATAGAATACTGACAAAGCATGAGAAGGCCTTCATCTTAACCCATCGGGGATCCCATAAAGAAACTAAGCCCCTAGAAAGGCCATCAACATCAGTGGCTACCATATACCAGTTAGGTAACATATTTCTAAAATATTTTATCACTTGGTTTTCCGAATGCATAGTCTCTTGCAAAAGAATAATGTAAGGATGGGTCGAATAGAAAATCTCCTTTAGGGCCAAGTATTTGTGGGACGACCCCAATCCATGAATGTTCATGGACAAAATGTTATTCGTGGAGGTCTGGTCATGGGTTTCTTTTCTCTAAGGGTTTGGGGAGAGGAGGACGAAGCAATTGGGACATATATCAAGGAACGAGAGTCGAAAGATTCAAAAGGGATATTCTGGGGTTGCCCCCGGAAATGACGACTATAAATCCCGGTTTTGTTTCTGTCAAACCGTAATGTTTCCGGCCGATAAAGGGCTAAGGATAGGGGACGTGGATCCAGGTATGGTGAGCATGTGTAAGTCCAGTGTCTTTCACTGTAAGAGAAATTCTAGGTCACTTTATACCGAGTTTGTAGGTGAGACAACGAGTGAAATGGGCGAAATAGGTTGGTCTTTGCATGGTAAAGCCGTGAAGGGGGTAGGGTGTTTTTTAGGGGAAAGGATATATGACATGTAGGACATGGAAGGGATGTCATGAATTGACATGTGAGCTGGAAAAGTAAAGGTAGTGGACGGTTCATGGCGAGATATTAGGGGGATTTTGTTCGACAAAGTCGGGGAAGTCTCCTCAGCATCCAAAGTTCTAGAATCCTCAGATGTCCAAGAGGATGGTTGAATTAGAATAGGTACAGACTCAACAAAGATCAATGGTTGAGAAACATCAACAAGAGTAGTAGGAATGAAATGTGGATTACCTGTAGGACGCATAGCCATATCCAAAAATGGTGACTTGCCAGGACCAACCGTCAGGTTATCAGGTAGTCCGCCAGCTATGTCTTTTTCATCACTAATCCATTATCTGTGAAACATGTGATGACCTCCCCTCCTATGCGGACATTGTCCCATAAGGTGGCTCGTGTGGTGGCAAATAGGACACCAGAATGGAATGCCCCAAAAATCTAGACATTGCTGTAATTGTGTGTCCTCCCACTTCAGTTCAATATGATCCAGGAAAGTACCACAATAGTCCTTCTCGGTCAAAATCCATGCTATTCTCTTATCGTTGGCCCCCAGACACTGTGGGTCGATGTATACAAATCGGCCAATGGAATTTTCAATATCCATCAGGACTTGTTTAGTCCAAAATTCAATAGATAAACCTGGTAATTTACCCATATAAGTTTGTTTTTGGGCATCTCATTCAGGGGATTGAACCCAACATACCATGCATGCAAAGCTAAGAAACTACGCTCCTTAATCCATGGAATTTACTTAATTTTGAGCAAATCCTTCTCATTGAGGAAGTGGAAGCTATACCAACCTCCCACTAGTCTCACCACCGAAGGCAAATACCCCAACACCAACTTCCACTTCAATGCAACCTAGTTCCACATCTCTCCCTCACTCAGATCAGAGAAATGCCATTTACCCACCAACGCCCTTTTCTGCAAGCTGGTAACTCTGTCGATAAGAACCAATTTATCTAACATAGGAAGAAATAGTTAATTTTCCAGTCGCATATTCGTATATATATAGCCAGTAGCTTCGGTTATTATAAAATGTCCACTTAGACCTTTGCAAGGTTCTCTTATCTGTTGAAAATGCAACAAGATGATGGAGCTTAGTGAAAAGAAGTCGCCTTCACTAAGTGGGCCAGCTGGCTATTTTTGACGCAAAGTCTATTTTTAGACATTGGATCATGGTCTATGAGTTGCAGGATGCTATTTGTGGATGATTGGTCATGTTGGTAAAATAGATGGACCTCTATTTTTAGACATATGGGTGGAGTCTATTTTTAGACTGCCAGGCTAAAAATAGAACAGTCAAATATTATTAAGCTCTTAATAATAATTTGGACTATAAAACATTATCTTATTCTCTTGGAGCACTTCAGTTCGAGCTACAGATGTGGCACATGCAACTGCCAGAAGGAAATACGTTTTTCTTATGGGTTACTTGAGCTATTGCATGAAGGATTTTAGTTAGAACTCAAGTGATTGAGTTTGGTGGAGTTGAATGAGGAGTTGATGGAGTTGTGTTCAGTTTGACTTAGTTGAACTAGTTGTAGTTAGTCTAACTAAAAAATACACTAGCGATGAGTGATGTGAATTAGTTATTAATTAATTCACTAATTATTAACTCATAAATCAACTAAAGAATACATCAGTTAACTCAGTGCATCGACAGTTCAATGGAGACAAGTGTTAGAGATGAGTGAAAGGGCAAGACAACTGTTAGTTGTGACTATAGTTGTGCATGTGATTTGCACAATTAGTGGATTGAGTATTGCCAATGAGGATTGCGTAGTGTTACACAAGGGAAATACGAGTTTGTATCAGCCGTTCATCAGTATTCTCATGCAGGATTGCGCAGTGGAGGCAGGAAAGAAGCGGAGGATATTTGAGCCAATGATTGATTCAGATCTGAGCTAGTTTGTGTGTAACAGGTGGAGATAGTACTGAGTACTTGTGAGTAGTATTGTACTATGTATTGTTATATGTTCTCAATCAATATAATATACCGATAGTTGGGGGTTTTCAGCTGCATGCTTTCCCTGTGATATACTGTGTTGATATGTGTGATTGATGCTTCAATGTGCGCATGTGATTGTTTCTTAATTCCGCAAAATTGATGATCAACGTAGAGGAGGTTATGTATTATGAATGATTCCGCAAATAGTGTATAATCAGGATAATCTCTGTGAATAATTGTCATATTATTCAAAATTTCTGCATGGTATCAGAGCTGGTTGATTTGTAGGAAAAGTTCTACAAGATATCAAAACGAAGTTGATCATCGGATCTATCATTCAGAAAGTGTTTACATTTTATTTCTTCAGGCAGAGTCTGTAATCGGGCCAGGTAGCCTCTGGATTCATCCTTATTTTGGAAGGTGAGATATCCAGTGAATGCCCATACAATCAATTTCTGTACGAGAAATACTTTGTTCTCACGAAATTTAGATCAGAAGCGGTTGAGTTTTGAGCTGGTGGAATTCAAATTTGCAGCAGTGTTTTCTTGGTGTCAAAGTTGAAATGTCTTTCAACGGATTGCGATTGAGTATGCCCTTGAGGGAAGCTCGAGCTATATTGCATGGAAGGACAGGATGGAGGTGGTGTTAGATGATAATGGGTTGAAGGAGTTCATAGATCGGATGTCCCAAAACCTACTGATGCTGCTCAAGTCGGGGATTGAAAAAAGAAGACAGCAAAGTGTAGAAGGATTCTGTTGGAGGGCAAAAGGGATCACATTGTGTCCAACCTCCATGGAAAGGCTTCTCCATACTTGATGTGGAAAGCGTTGAAAGATCTATTCCATATCAAGAGCGACCAGAGGAAGTTGGTGCTCAAGGGTAAACTTAGAAACATAAAGTGTGAGAAAGGTGACAATATGCCCAAGTATCTCACGAAGTTCACCCAATGCTGGGATGAGCTGGGAAGTGTGGGGGTGACTGTTGATGATGAGGACTTGGTGAGCTTGGCTCTCCTTGGTCTTCCGAAGAGTTGGATTCTATTCAGGACTCTGTCAAAGGTCGGGAGAAATTGCTAGGATGGGAGAGACTTTGGTCAGATCTTGTGCAAGAGGAGATTAGGCGGAATACCAGGGACGAATCTTCATCAAAGGCATCTGATGAAGAAAATTGCGCTTTGGCTGCCAAAGCAAAGAAGGGGAAGAATAAGAAAGCTTCTCATTCCAGTGCGAAAGGCAAGAAGCAGGACATGTCCAAAGTGAAGTGCTTTCACTGTCACCAGCACGGACACTATGCAACAAATTGTCCGCAGAAGAAGAAAAATAAGCAAGCTACTGGATCTGTAGCAGCAGAGGCCTTAGCCTCGCAGTTTGAGCTGTATTTTTCACTGATCGCATGCTTGGTATCAAGTGTGATGGGATCAGTATGGTTCTTGGACAGTGGTGCGTCTTTTCACATGACAGGAGATCGAGATTTGTTTTCTGATTTGAATGAGAAAGATCTTGGAGTGCACATTGAGATGGGCGATGATGGTAGATACAGTGCGACCGGTATCAGTACCATTTCTTTTGAGAGGGAGTCTGGTAAATCCTTCGTATTAAAGGAAGTGATACATGTTCCAGGATTGAAGAAGAATCTTATCTCTGTGGCGATGTTAGAAGACAAGGGACATGATGTTGTTTTCAGCGAGGAAAAGGCTTTCCTACGCAGTAAGACAACTGGAGAAACCCGGAAGATAGGGGTTCGAGTCAAGAACCTTTATTAGTTACATGTAGATGGCTGCGCAGCAATGGCATGCAAGGCAGAAGGAGTGGTGAGCCTGGATGATGGCGAGTTGTGGCA
>APFE030338325.1:222916-254081 GCA_000404065.3 Pinus taeda | reverse complement strand
GTGCGACGGATATAAAATTTCAGGAGGAGAAAGCCATGAAGTGTTCGCTTGAGAGGGAGCTACACTTGCATGCAGATGAGGAGCTATTAGTTCCTAAGGATGAGCTTCAGGAAGTGGATCAGCCACAGGACGAGGTTCATGGAGTGGAAACCACTCATGCAGCGCCAACCATCAGAGGGCAAAAGCGCACTACAGAAGCTGAGAAACTGTCTCAAGATGCAGAGAAGGTTGTAGGACCACCTACAACACAACGCAGACAAAGAAAGTCACCTGATCGGTACACTGGATACATGGCTCTTGTGAGAAAATGTGTCGTGACTGAGCCATCCTCTTTCGAGGAAGTTGTGCAGGATCCTGCAGGGGTAGATGCCATGGTGGAAGAGTATGATTCGATTGTCAGAAACAGTGCATGGGAGATTGTCCCAAGACCAGAGGGGAAATCAGTGGTGGGTTCGAGATGGATCTACAAAGTGATGTAGATGGGGTGGCACATCCATCAGATGGATGTGAAGACTGCGTTCCTTCCTGGAGGTTGGAGGAAGGAGGATGCTACTTCAGCGGAGGTAGTGGATGCCACTGTTTATCGACAATTGGTGGAGTCGCATGTGTGCAGGCTCAAGAGAGGCACATCGGGATATGCATCTTGGTATAGACAGGAGGATGCAGATTGGGTAGGGAGCCCAATGGAGCACATCGACATCAGGGAACACCATATCAGAGATTGTGTGCAGTGGAAAATCATGTTACTTTCATATATTCCCACGGAGGATCAGAATGCTGATATCTTGACGAAGGTGCTCACTAGGAGAAAATTCGAATACCACAAAGACAGGATAGGGGTTGCAAATAATCCGTATCTTGTTAAGAGGAAGTGTTGAAAATGCAACAAGATGATGGAGCTTAGTGAAAAGAAGTCGCCTTCACTAAGTGGGCCCGCTGGCTATTTTTGGCGCAAAGTCTATTTTTAGACATATGGATCATGGTCTATGAGTTGCAGGATGCTAATTGTGGATGATTGGTCATGTTGGTAAAAATAGATGGACCTCTATTTTTAGACATATGGACGGAGTCTATTTTTAGACTGCCAGGCTAAAAATAGAACAGTCGAATATTATTAGCTCTTAATAATATTTAGACTATAAACATCTTATTCTCTTGGAGCACTTTAGTTCGAGCTACAGATGTGGCACATGCAACTGCCAGAAGGAAATACGCTTTTCTTATGGGTTACTTGAGCTATTTCATGAAGGACTTTAGTTAGAACTCAAGTGATTGATTTTAGTGGAGTTGAATGAGGAGTTAATGGAGTTGTGTTCAGTTTGACTTAGTTGAACTAGTTGTAGTTAGTCAAACTAACAAATACACTAGTGATGAGTGATGTGAATTAGTTATTAATTAATTCACTAATTATTAACTCATAAATCAACTAAAGAATACATCAGTTAACTCAGTGCATGGATAGTTCAATGGAGACAAGTGTTAGAGATGAGTGAAAGGGCAAGACAACTGTCATTTGTGACTATAGTTGTGCATGTGATTTGCACAATCAGTGGATTAAGTATTTCCAATGAGGATTGCATAGTGTTACACAAGGGAAATATGAGTTTGGATCAGCCATTCATCATTATTCTCATGTAGTATTGCGCAGTGGAGTCAGGCAAGCAACAGAGGAGATTTGAGCCAGTGATTGATTCAGATCTGAGCTAGTTTGTGTGTAATAGGTGGAAATAGTACTGAGTACTTGTGAGGAGTATTGTACTATTATTGTTACATGTTCTCAATCAATATAATATATAGATAGTTAGGGGTTTTCAGCTGCATGCTTTCCCCGTGATATACTGTGTTGATATGTGTGATTGATGCTTCAATGTGCGCATGCGATTGTTTCTTAATTCCGCAAAATTGAAGATCAACGTAGAGGAGGTTATGTATTATGCATGATTCCGCAAATAGTGTATAATCAGGATAATCTTTGTGAATAAGTGTCATATTATTCAAAATTTCTACATTATCAGTAGCATATCCATATCGAGATCGAAATCCAGTTTGAAAGAAAATGGAAACCCTTATAATTTCATAGTCTGTAGCATCCCTGCCAACATTTCCCATTTGACCAAAAACGCTTGAAGTTTGCTCAGAAAAAATAGAACCAACAATAGTTTGAGTTTAAGAATAACTAACTAGAGCAGAGGCATAGCCAGTTTCACCATCTCCAGCAAGGGCATAGGTGGCATCCCTTCTAGTTTGAAACCAGTTTATATTGAAGTAGTTCCAGCTTAAGTAAATAAAGCTGCTCTGGAAAGTTGATCCGAGGCCCCACCAGAACAAGGAATGAAACAACCTTAAAACTGGGGCGAGAACCCTTACCTATTTCATTTTGAAATCCATACCCCAGAGATTGGGATTGACAATTATAGGCGCTAGGTGCATAGAGAGCAAGCGGCTAGGTGCATAGGTAACAATACCAGAGCAAGTAGTTTCACAAAGGTGTAAGCAGATTTAGATCGATATGTTGTGCTTGCGGGAGATGAGTATTCCCCTAATGAATCAGGACTAGTCCACATATTCCCATACATTCTTACGTCGTAGCTACTTATATTACTTATGATTTTTAGTCTTCATACTATATAAAATACATTATATATATGACATACATGCTACACATTGTATGTAAGGAATTTACTATATTTACATGATTTATTTATGATGCAGATTAAAATTTACTAATATTTACCTGATATTTACTCATGGTGCAGATTAAGAGTCACTTCTTTTTATTATTAGTCGAGTAGCGTCAAGAGCGGAGGAAAATGGAAAATGCAGAGCTGTTGGAAGGTGTTGGGCCATCAATGTTGAAGCAGATGTTGACCATAAGTTCATGTGTGTCTGGAAGTTCTTCCATAGCGGTCTATCACTGCTAGGGCCATCAATGTTGAAACATATGTTGACACAATTCCCATAAATTCATATGTGTCTATAAGATGAATTGAAGCATTTCCTATTGTCATGATGGAAGCTAGCCATGGCATAAGGGGTATGATGATGTCAAAATTCAAGCAAGCTACGCATTTTAGTTAGTGATCAGACGGGTAAGATATACTGACGGCAAGGGAGTTCCAGTGGTGATGATAAAGTCAAGTGGGCAACCAAGCAAGGGAGTGATTATTAAAAACTATTGTCATTATGATAAGCATAGCTACTTGAATGCTAGGGAGACCAGTAGGATTTTGTCTTTCTACTTATTAACTACCTAACCCAAGCAAGACAGTTTCAGTAAGCAAGTATATAAACACATCCCTAATCCTAAGCAATAAGGAGGGAGTCCTTATAGTGAAATCTAGCTAATATTGATTCTACGGTATTATCTTGATCAACTTCCACTATTTAATGATTATCAGGTAGGCAAGGCAAGGCAAGAAAGAAGCCACGAGACTCTACTTAATGACTTCATGTTAGAAGGCGGTGCTTGCCCTAGTAGCAGATGATCAACCACCTAGTAGTAGATGATCAACCACGTAGTGGTAGTAGGTAGCTGTTTGTTGGGACAAAGCTTACTTGCTTATCGTTAAACAACTTTATAATATAACAACCAATACACATGAAATATTTAATGTTAATGAAACATTAATAAATTAATGTTAACATTAATTCATTAGAGAGAAACTGAGAGAAACTTGAAGTAAATACATAAAGTTATTGCAAGATACTTGCAACTCTTGCCTCAAGAAAATGTTAAATAAGATAGTGAATTTAAAGTCATCTTCAAACCTTCCCTATAACAATAACATAAACTAACATTTGCTTAAGACTTGAGAAAAACAATGAAATAACCATGATATGACCATTGGTTTTTGTGTAATTTTAATTGGAAAAATATCTACCGATTACTATAGTCCCTGCCAGGCCTTTTGGGCAGGGACTAATAAAATGAATGAGGCAATTGAAACTAAAAGAAAATATCACATGAATATTAGGCTAAACATTTGTTTTTAATGATAGGTAACTTCCAAGAATGTGTACAAGCCAACTTCAATCACCAGTCCATTTCAAATTCGGGCACATTAGCTTGACTCCTCTTGAGCCTAGGTACCAACTAGGGTTCCTTTTTTCTGGTCTCACATGGAATATCCACAGTGTATGTTGTTCAGTCAAAACCCTCCACGTCACATACTGCCACACATTCTATACGATCATGTCAATAAAAAAGGTGAGGGCCACAAAGGTCTAGTATTCGCTGAAGTACTATCTTGTCAATAACAAAGGTATATCGTTAGAGCTAAATCCAATCAAATCCCATTTATCTGCTATCACGGAGGAGGGCAATCTATGATCCACGGTTGTCAAAGGATTCACGATTTGGAAAACAATGATTCTACTATAGAAATCTTGTTGAACTGATATGCTAATTAAGGGTTCATTGTTTGCTAAATGTCTATATTGTTTTTGTTTGAATCAATGAAATTATGTTTGAACAATATTCAGGAATATATATTTTTATCTAAAATTAGACCATGAAACTTGTGGAAACTAAACCTCCCCACCTAATCATTGAACCACATCCATAAAAGACCAAACCTCCTAACATTATATGCTTACATTACAAATCTATATAATAACATGAAATAAATTATAAAATAAACATTTTAATATTTATTAATATTTATCAACCATTTAATTTATATAATTACACTAATTACATTATATCAATATCATCATATTAATCTAATTACAATTTAATAATTCAATAATAATAAACTATAACATACCATAAAATTTAATTCAATGATAATAAACTCTAACATACCATAAAATTTAATCAAGTTACAAGTTTAATATTTTTCAGATCGTGAGTTACAAGTTTAATATACCATCTTAATTCGAAAGAAATAGATGTAATATTCTATTGAATATCATTAATAAGTCAATCGTGATAGTATCTAGAATAATATCCAGATAACAAAAACTTTATAATGTTAAAACCATGATAATATTTAGAATAATATGCAGATGACAAATTTTATAATTTTAATTTTTATTAATATGACAATTGAGCCCATAATTAAACTTTATTGAATAACCAGCTCATAGTCTCTCTTTTGCCTGTGGCAGGAACTAATAGTGTTCCTGATAATGTTTAGGTGAAATTGAGTTTATAATTTTATTTTTTATTAATAGCATGTTTTAGTTTATAATTTTAGGAGTCGTTTTTAGAGGGGAGGAATTGTTTGAATAGTCAAAGTCTGGTCAAAAATAATTCAAAAAAATTGGTGGAAATAGATTCAGTACCATCAAAACTCCAAAACTCCAAAGGCACTTAAAATTATGAATTTTAGTAGCTTTTACTTAGATTTACAAAAATCCCTGTGAGATTTTTCTATAACCTAAAAAACATAATTGTTAAACTACTGCATTCTGATATATCGATATGATATGATCCTCTCTAGGATTTCAAATGCTCATGTACCTTTTCCGATGGTCTTTTGGAAGGCAGGTTGTCCTCTCAAATACATCCACTTTGAGTGGCTGGTATTCCACAACAAGAACCTCACATGGGACAATCTGAGGAAACGATGTTGGCATGGTCCTAGCGGATGCGCATTGTGTGAAGCAGATGAAGAAACAAATATACACACGTTTTTCCAATGCCCGTATTCCACAACAAGAACCTCACATGGGACAATCCGAGGAAACGATGTTGGCATGGTCCTAGCGGATGCGCATTGTGTGAAGTAGATGAAGAAACAAATATACACATGTTTTTCCAATGCCCGTCTATACAACACATTTGGTATATATTGGCAAATACTTTTGTTTTCCCACTCACTGTTTTTGACTCTTCCCATGCAGCGTTCATCTGGTGGAGTCAGCAAAGGGGGACCTGGCACTATCTCATCCTTATCTTTCTCTGGTCTACTTGGAAATGGCGGAACTCTAGAATCTTCAATGACTCAGCTGCTCCTGTCTTGTCCATCCTGGACAACATCATGGCCTCCTAGACTATGATATATGGCTCCGCTGATTTTTGATCTTATCTGTGATCATCTACCACTTTTTTTGCTAATCTGGACTTGTGTATAACGTATATGGTGCATCTTTTGCATATATGCTTCTATGTTTTTATTTGCCTATATACATTAGCTCTCTGATACTCTGCTTATCTTCTCTGCTTATCTTCATCTGACATATGAACATGTGAATATGGACAATGTCTGATCTATATCTATATGTACATTTGCAATTTATATTGACTCAATATAATACATTATGCTTTTTTCTCCTGAAAAAAATGATATGATGTAAAGACGCTACTTTTATTTATAAATTTTTTTTATTACAAACTCTTTGACTCTCACATCCACCACGCAATTATAGGGGTATCGATTTCTTTTTTTGCCTTATCTTAGGCATTCAATAAATTCCGCATGTCCCAGAAGGATAATAGGAGATTCATGATATCAATGAAGTCTCAAAATTCCAGGAATTCGTTGATTAATTTAAAAGCATTCAAAGAATTACGTAACCGAAATCATTGCTAATTTTTTTTTTTACGAATTCATACGATGTTTTCTGTTTTGCAACCTGATTTTCATCTCGCTTTTAATAATATAATAATATGTTTTATTGCAGGCACGAAGAAAGGGACAAACGAAACAACGCATCAAATGTCGGTGCTCAGATCAGAAAATCATCCGGGGATCGAGCCAAGAAGATCAGAAAATCATCGGGGGATGGCATATTGATCTATGGGCACATATGACCGAAATTGATGAAGTTACCGTGAGAAGATCTCACAGGGAGGTAGCCCAATGGAAAAAGATGGAGATCACCATGCCAATATGCCCAACGCTATTCAATGAGATCTACAGAGGCTCTTGATGTGGCAACGAGCCAAATCGGCCAAATTGTGGCCAGATAGGAAAGATTTGCAACGGAAAATGAAGTTTATCATTTTTTTATCCATCACAGTGAAACCAGACTGTGTGTATGAACCAAGAGGGAAACATCAATCAACAAGGATTTGGAGGTCAAATATGGAAAACAAATTTACCAATTTTATATTGGTTTGTTGCACATTTTTTTTGGAGAGAAGAATTCGTAGCAGAAGTGAGAGAGTGCTCAATCATCACTGCAGGGGACAACGTTCTGCAAATTCCTTGCAGCGTTATGCAAATTATTTAAGAAAGAGTTTTGTATTAGAGGGGGTTCTAGATCCACAAACACCCATCTTTTCTGCCTTCATTCTGTCTTAGCATTTACACTATCGAGAGTTTAATTGGAGAGGGATAGAGCATTTTCATTCAAGAAAAGTTGCTCTCATTTTTGTAAACAATTTCTTCGAAGTTTTGAAGTTGCTCAAGGGCTGCAGATTTGTAACGGAATTTAGTTTCTATTTTAAACTGTTTTCATTTCAGTGTACTTTTTTTCGCATTGTGAATTAATCTGCTACTGCCAGAATCTCTTTCATTGATTTTAATTTCGTTCTAAGTAGTGTATTGTTCTGTGATGATAAGCACTTTTTCCAATGCTGCTGAACATATGCTAAAGTTTTCTTCGTAGGATAGAATGATGTTGAAATCGAAATTGCTTTCATTGCAATTAGAGTGTGTTGAATAATAACTAATAATTATGGTTCATCTACACACTTGTTTTGTTTTCCGTTGCTTCGGTTCAAATGAGCTGAATCTAAATATGTAACCAGAATTGCTTTAAAATAGCAGATTCATTGCTTTAAAATAGCAGATTCATTTGCATAGGTGCATTAATTTCTTGTGGCTTTCAAACTATTTTGGGATGTACAACTGAACATTAATTTTGGAATAATAATAGTCTTTTTTCTTAATCTAGTTAATTTGCTTTTGGATTGGGAGAAGGCTATCCCATTCTAATTCAAGATAGGATTATTTTTTTTCTTACATCTTAATACAAACTTGCATATGCATTGCATTTGTTTTTTCTTTTCCTTTGCATCAAGTCCTATCTCAAAGAGACAAACTCATTGCATTGTTGTTTGATCAAGCCTTAAAATTGATCAAACCTTTGTGTTGATTTAATTCTTTGATTTACATCGTTAAAAGATAAATATAAAGGAGCTATAAATAAACTGTATGTTTTGTATATATCAATTTGTTCATTTTTTATTGTTTAACATTCATATTTTGTAAAGTTTATAATTTATTTTCTTTGCAATGTTTAATTGTAGAACTAATTTTAATGTTAAATTTAACAATCTAGTTAGAATTGTTAGTTTCTTTTATTTTGAGTAATAATATTGGTCCCGTAGATATTTTAAATATTTACCTGCTTTTGAGGTGCCTCCAGATTTGCTAAAGGAATCGTCACCAAACAGGTCAACCAACTTGTTAATGAGATCATCTTTTAGCTTGGAAATTTGGATATTCCGCCCTAAGCATATGGTGGGCGCAAAGATATCTAGAGTTAGGCCATTCAAGTGTTTATAAAATATATCATTTCCTGCAAAACGATATTATCATTAGTTTAAAATAATCACACATTATATGTAAATATGAATTAGATCATACATAATAATTAAACACTTCTTAAATACTTGGAACCTTTTCTATTTTCATAGGGATGTGCTCATCATCTACCAAAAAGAAACCAATAGTGATCCTGTGTTAGTGACACTTGTAGATCCAGGAAAGCATGCTTCAAAATGTGCAATGTCATTGTCAGCCTCTTGTGCACATTCTAGATTGTGCTGTTGAGGGGGTGTAGTACTGACATCGACTTTTAGGGGTGTGTTGGTTTGAGTGACTAGAGTTTCACTCACAGGCAGAGATTGAAAATGGGTACCAATATGACGCTGCATCGATGTAGCAATGACGCTAGTACCAACACCGGCCTCTGTAGGCATACACTGAGTATCAAACTCATTCAAAAACTCCTGCAAAAATAAAGAGTTTTTTTATAGTAAGGGCGTAACAAATAAAATTATAAATAAATAAATGGGTTAATTAAATATCTTCATGCTTACACTGTAGTGAAAAATATTCTGCAATAGGGTTTTAATTCTTTCATTTGTCAACTGTGTCTTCAATCGAATATCAATTAAAAAACGAGCTCGTTGTTTGATCTTCTCAGAAGCTTCTTTATTGTTTGCATTGGGTCTGTAGAGGAATATATTTATTTGTCCTTAATCCCTTCCTCAAGATGATCTATGGACTCATATAACATTGATGCCTTCCCTTTGTCACCCTAGGACAATGGTGTTGCGAATAATGCAATGTCATATTACTATTCATAATCATTTTTTTACGTGAACACATTTTAACAAATTCATAAGCATATTTTTTATATGAATGCATTATAGCAAGTTACAAATACAAATAGGGACATAATGATGAGGACATGTTGGACCACCTATATGTTGAACTTCCACGATCCTGGTGTCTAAGATAGAATCTTAGATCATTGATGCTACCAAACCAAGAATCTCAACAAAGCTACTTTGCACAATGGAACAATATAGTGCAGTAAATCAATTAGATGCACAATAAGAACAATAACAACAATGTATGTAACCCAACGTTGTTATATTATCAACATATAATAAAACTGTCTAGAGATCTGTTGTACTGTTCAACAACCCCCATTTTAATATATTATAAATTTCCTATGAAATTTATTATATTAAAATAGGGACCCTTTAGTTTTAGAAAATCAACATAAAAATTGTTAATAAAGAACTATAACCAAAGTTTAATACTTAGGCTTTATAAAACCTCAAGTATTAGAAAATATGGGTCATTTAATTAAAGAAAAACAAAATAATTGGAGTTTTAATTCCCAAAGGTTTTATTCTTCATAAACTCCAACTCATCCCGCTTCCCGCATTGTAAAGTTTCCAAAGGCTCAAGACCCCTCCACCATTATCCATTGTGATTGCGATTAGACCGAACTCGACGATAAGATTAATACAATTCTATGATTCCTCGGCGTCCGCGGCTATCGCAATAAACCACAAAAATTAAGTCTCATATCTTAAAAAATTGCGATATGCGATAAAGCCCGGACCCGACAGGATTATACATGCCAATCCATAAAATCTCGCATTTGCAGGCTATCGAAAAAGTTTCAAAGCTTAAGTCCATACTCTTGCCTTATCCTAATTGTGATATGCGATTAAGCCTGGACCCGACGAGATTATCAAATCCATTCCATAAATCCCCTAAGTCTGGAGCTATCGCAGTTTCCAAAATTCCATACCCCACTACCTACGCCGATTTGCGATTGCGATTAGGCTAGCCGATCACTGATTGCAATATGCGATAAAGCCCCGGACCCAACGAGATTATCCACTGCAATTCATAAATCCCCCACGTCTGGAGCTATCGTAAATACCAAAGAGTCATGGCTCATTTCAATAGCGATTGCGATATCCTTCCTCATGTCGATTACGATATGACATCATCCTCCACGTCATCCTGCACATCGCAAATCAAAAGTCTTTAGAGAATTAAGCCATATTCCCTTGTCTCTGCTCTGAATGTCTATTACAATAATATCCAAAGCTAGACTTGAATGAACGACTGAGATCTAATCTGCTCAGATCAACGATAGATAAGATTTCAGACCCCCCTACGCTCAATTTTAAGTTTCTTACAGGGGGGTATGAAAAATGGTTTTTCTGTCCAAGCCCTAGCTCTACGTGTCACTCCTCCATTCTTTCGGACTCCCCCCTTCACAAACTACTTACCACTTCGAATCCCCTCCAAAACAACCACTAAGCCTCCCGTCTGTTTTGTGATCTGCGATAAGACCCAATCTGCCACGTCCTCTGCCACATGGATCCGCCATGTCATAATGACATTACCATCATGACATCATTCGTAATGACACTGCCACATCACCGCAAGACTTCTTAATCGCAAATTTTAAAGGGACACAGTTATAAAAAGTTATCCACCGTTTCGATGTTTCGATTGTGATATGTTTTAAGAAAGCCCCCTTTGGAATTTATTTGAAATACTCCCAGTCTCCAACCGTTTATGATTATTCTGAGTCTACCCCCGGTCTAAAAGAAATTTGCGATAAGACCATAAAAGTCCGACTTGTCTTACCAGAGACCTCACTCCGCATTACTCTCCATGATGGTTGTGTTCAAAATTTTTTACGACTCTACGATTTTCCTGATTTCCTGAAAAAGTGATTTGTTTCAAATAAAACTCGCTTATCAATCTCATTTATTTCTAGCTGATCGATTCCTATTTTCCTTGTTCAGGTTCACAACAGGGGAAGACAACTATACTGATAAGCGGCATTTCAGTTCAATCAGACAGACAAACATCCAGAGAATCCAATGAAACAAACAAAGCCAATGAAGACAACAAATCACTTTTAGAAAATTTCTACTAAAAAATTGTTTTTCCTTAAGCGTATTGAAGGGATCCGTTTAAATTCCCTCAACGCTCTGCACAATAGATTCAATTGTTTTCTGCTATTTAAGCTTACTCGTTGTATGAAATAAAGGTCCTGAATTTTATGAAGAAAGGCTTACGAAAGCTTGCACTATTGTACTTTCATCCTTTTCTCAATAGAATGACTGGAACATTGTTTAGGAAATTTCATAAAGAATTTTGAGAAGTGGCATTACTGTACTCCTAGAATCATCTTTATGAGAAGGAATAAACTACTTCTATTTCTTTTATGAGCTGAGCAATGTGCATATGGTATTTCTATCGCTGTACCTCTGTTTTTATTTCATAAATAAATAGTGAATTTATCTTTTCAAATTGCTTATTACATGGTATTTAAAGAACACTGTTACATGTATTCATTTCTGATCATGCTGCCATTGATATTTTTTTACATGTTAAGTAATTTTCTTTGATATTCTGAATGTGATATGCGTTATACACATTATTTTGATTAACTATTTAATCAAAGTAATCATCTTGAAATATTTCCATTTCCATTGGTATTTGATCAATCTATATTATCATTTACTAAATAAAATCATTATAGATCGCATCCAGATAAATGTTCAACAATCTCGGGTTATAGAGTAGATTAATGCATATGTTTTCCATTTAATTCATTACTGCAAATCCATCTATTTCACTTCACTATAAGCATTACACATCCATTCAATAACCTTTCATTGGGAAATTGGTCCCATTATCCCCAGTCAGAGCCACTACCTAAAAGGAAAAGGAGTTGTCTTAAGGTCTGGACCGGGTGGTTTTCCCCCTGTGTTGAAGCATCAATTTTTGAGGCTTCAACATGATCTCGTACCAAGGACAATGGCCCTAAAATATCCAATGGTACAATAATACAAAATACAATGACAATCTTGATGATCTAGTGCACAATCACAACCTCTATGTTGTATCTCGTTCTGCCGGTCCTATGCTTCTGATTTACAACAATCACAAATTTGCCTCTATCAATGATCCAAGTCCATCTAGACACCGAACATGACTCTACCTGCTCTCACACTGATCGTAAGTCCATCTACACATCAACACATTGAGAATATGTTTGAGTTGTTCACAACTCCATTTGTTCAAAACTCCCTCTGCCCACTGCTGCTCCTCAACTACTCAGGATATTATTCCCACTATAGCCTTCCACTATTTCTATATGAAGGATAACATAGGTTTGGAGGGTTACCACCTATCACTGCTGCAAGTATATTTTGCTACAATGAACTTTGGTAGATCTAATTTTCTCCTCTAGGTTGACTAATCCTTGCACACCAAAATCCCTTTCCTAGTCATCACTTTAGCCCATCAAAGTGCCACACAGGCCATCAAATCTTCACCCAACACACAATTATCAAGGTCCTTCTTGTCCACCTGTTTTAGGGATATTTTGGATACTTACACATTTCCCTCCACCAATCACAAAGTGCCCAATACAATCTGTCCACACTTCGACCTATCCTCTAGCATCCAATTTAACACAAATAAATCAACAATTACATAGATCTGCAATCCTTAAGGGCTGATGTCTTTTATGCAATTATGGTCACTCGTTAGGTCTTTCTTAAATGCTACTACAACCCTTTCTTCATGCTCATCATACCCCTGGTTGACTACGATGTCCCTCCAAGACTCCTCTGTTGCAATTATGGGCTAGTATACCTACCTCCAAACAACTCATAAGTCCTTGTTATGATATACGAGCTAATTTGTAGCTTCTACCAACCTTACAACCTTCCTTCCCAAGTGAAAACATGCCTACGACCTATCTGAAATCTACATCCAGGGATACGTCCTTCTTCCAAGAGAAAAACCCACCCAAAACAGACCATAAAACATCAAGAAACCTTCCCTTAAGCCCATGGCTTCCTCTTGTAGAATATTGAACCTGTAAGAGACAAATAAACCCACACAAATAGTCTCGAACAAGATCAATCTTCCTTCTTTCTAACTCGTCCACCTCAGAGATATATTCTTTATGAGTAGATACACTTGGATGAGTGAGGAATTAACTCCAATGTCAATCCTATATATAAAAAATCATGTGGTGTTAAGACATGACTTGTGGCACTCCAAAGCATCAATCTGACCTCCATTATGTGCCACATTAGCCCACAGTTCCATTAAAAAATTCATATCTCCACAAGGACGACTCAGAATTTGATGATTTTCATTATGTTGGATTCATCTCAATGTCCTCTATCATCTCCATCCATCATATGCCCAAAAATCATTGTGCTTTCACACCCATAAGCTTGGGGTGCAAAGCCTACACCTTGGGTTCTAAGCCCACAATGCCCTATTGTGGTGCTCCAACCTCCAAACCTCGAACCTATGGCTTAAAGTAGCTCCCAAGATATAAAAAATTAACACTCCCTCTTAGTGAGGGAGGCATTTCCAAGACTAGGAAGTAATTCGTCATCATCATGAGTGCTCGCAACACTCGCCCATATCTTCTCACTCACAACTGTAGCAATCCCTGTAGCATGAACTACGCCTCTCTTGAAAGTGTCACGGTCATTGGAAGCATCCTGCTTCTTATTTTTCTCCCGAAATGTCTTCAACTCTCTCCATGATTCCTTCTTGGGATCTGTAGGAGCACTCTTAGTCCTCATTGACCACATGCTTTTCTTGGGATGCAAAGTCTCCCTTTGAACCTGTAAGCTTCCTCTAGAACTTGAAAGTTCCCTCTAAGACTCTAGAACCTAGATCTTCTTCTTTGGAACTTATATCTACTCCTTTGAAGCCTGTACATGAACTTTCTTCTCTGGAACCTACACATTGTCCTCCTACTTCTTCTTTCCATGATCCATAGGCTTTCCCATCAACCTATATAGACCATGCTCTCTAACTCCAATCACAACACCTATGGAGTTAGAGCATCTAGGCCTAAGTCTTGCCTTCCCACCCTGGAACAAGACCTCAAACCCATTTTTCTCGACTGCTAAGACATATATCACAATATATCTAAGTCTTGGTACAAATAATACATCTTCGACTCACATCACCTATCCTGACTCCATCCTAAATGGCACAACTCCTGATCCTCAGATCTCCTTCCGACTATTGTCGCCCAACACCATGTGCAACTTCGAGTCCCACTCAAATAGAGTCTCAAATACCTCTTGTGACCTTGTGATATGTTTCAACACAACACTTTCCACGTACCAAGCAACCTCATCGATGGTACCCTGTGAGAAATGAGAGATCAAGGAAAAGTTCTCCTCCAATCTCCTGGTGAGAACATCTATCTCAACAGAGGTGATAACGCTAATGACTTGCTTCCCTTTCTTCTTCTCACCATCTCCCATCTTCTTCTTCATTGGACATCTTGAAGAAAAATGGCCCATCTCGTGATAGTTGAAACACTTGGTTTTACTCAAGTCCTTCTTCTACTTTCCCTATATTCTTGCTGCAAGTGCCACATCATCATCTGAAGCATTCTTCTTCGAATGAATATCTTCATCTTGCAACTCCTCCTAAATGAAGTCATCCCACAACCTATTCCAATCTAGAAAATTCTCTCTGACAATGATCCCCTTGATGAAGAGCTTCCATTCCTCGGTGAACCCTTTCAAAGAAATACTTACCATATTAGAATTTGAAATAGTCACATCAATGGAAGCAAGCTCATCTTTAACTTGAGACAACCTCATCAGATACGAAGTCACTCCTTCACCATGCATCATCTTGGTGGAATTCAACTTATCCTCCAGTATCAACACCTGGTTCTCATTCTTATTTTGGAACAAATTCTGAAGAGCCATCCACATCTCATCTGAAGTGTTCTTCTTGGACAAATGAGGTTATAGGGTGTCCTTGACACCATCTTAGACGATCAATCTCGCCTTCATATCCAAGTCCGCATACACTTTTAGATCCTTAGGAAAAGTTGGATTCTTGATGAATTTATCGGCGAATTCCCAGATCTTGTTGACCTGCAAGAACAAATTGATCCTTTCCTTTCATGGACTATAGTTGGACAAACCTTCCAACCTATCCTCATATCAGAGACCAACTTGTAACTTCAACATTGTAGTGAACCCTTCACCTGCAATGTGACCAACTCCCTCTTAAGTTGTACTTTGTTGTGCACACCTTAATTCATTATCTCCCAAAGTAGCTCAGACATGCTCTGATACCATATTGAATTTCCATGATCCTGGTGTCTAGGATAGAATCTTAGATCACTGACGCTACCAAACCAAGAATCTCAACGAAGCTACTTTGCACAATGGAACAATATAATGCAGTAAATTAATCACGTGCTCAATAAGAACAATAATAACAATATATGTAACCCAACGTTGTTATATTATCAACATATAATACAATTTTCTAGGGCTCCCCTACTAGGGATAATGGCCCTCAAATATCCAATGGTACAAGAATATAAGATACAATGACAATCTCATTGATCTAGTGTACAATCACATCCTCTATGTTGTATCTCATCCTGCTAAGTCCATTTGGTCACTAAACACGACTCCACCTACTCTCATGTTGATCATAAGTCCATCTACACATCAACACATCGACACTCTGTTTGAGTTGTTCACAACTCTATTTGTGAAAAACTCCCTCTTCCCATTACTACTACTCAACTACTTGGGGTCTTCTTCCCACTATAGCCTTCCACCACTACTATATGAAGGCTAGCATAGGGTAGGAGGGATGCCACTTATCACTTCTGCAAGTATCTTTTGCTACAATGAACTTTGGCCAATCCAATCTACTCCTCTAGGTTGGCCAATCCTTGAGCACCAAACTGCCTTTCTTAGTGGTCACTTTAGTCCATTAAAGTGCCACATAAGCCATCAAATATTCACCCAACACACAATTGTCAATGCCCTTCTTATCCATGTGTTCTAGGGATACTTTGGAAACTTACACATTGACCTCCACCAACCACAAAGTACCTAATACAATTTGCCGACACTTGGACCTATCCTCTAGCATCTAATTCAACATGAATACATCAACAATTACATGAATCTAAAATCCTTAAGGGCTAATGTATTTTATGCGATTTTTTTCATTGGTTAGGGCTTGCTTAAATGTTTCTACAACCCTTTCTTCATGCCCACCAGACCTCTATTTGACTGTGGGCTCCCTCCAAGACTCATCTGTTACAATTTTGGGCTAGTATACCTGCCTCCAAATAGATCCTAAGTCCGTGTTCTGATTTGCGGCCTCATTTGTAGCTTCTACCAGCCTTACAACCCTCCTTCTCAAGTGAAAATATGCCTGCGGCCTATCTAAAACCTTCAACCAGGGTTGAGGCCTTATTCTAGGAGAGAAACCCACCCAAAACATACCATAAAACATTAACAAACCTACCCTCAATCCTGCGGCTTCCTCCTATAGAATCTTGGCCCTATAAGAGACAAAAAAACCCACACAAATAGTCTCAAAAGAGCTCAATCTTCCTTCTTTCTAACTCGACTACCTCAGAGATATATTCTATATGGTTGGATGCACTTGGATGAGTGAGCGATGACCTCCAACTTCACTCTTATATATACAAATTCATGAAGTGTTAAGACATGACTTGTGGCACTCCAAAACATCAAGCTAACCTCCATTAAGTACCACATTAACTTGCAATTCCATAAAAAAATTCATATCTCCACAAGGACAACTCAGAATTTGATGATTTTCATTGCGTTGGATTCGTCTTGACATCCTCTATCATCACCATCCATCACATGTCCAAAAGTCATTGTGGTTTCACACCCATCAGCTTGGGTGCAAAGCCCACACCTTGGGTTCCAAGCCTGCAATGCCCTATTGTGGTGCTCCAACCTCCAAACCCCGAACCCTAGGGCTTGGAGTATCTCCCAAGCTATCAAAAATTAACACTATAAACATAAAATATAAGAATGATTAATGAGAGTTTTCATACCGCATGTACAGTAGCAATACCTATATCTATTTGATTCAAGTTGTAACTGATCAACAACTCTTCTCCTACAAGTATTGATTTTAATGCGCATACGACTACACAATTTCCTTCACATCCCTCAAATATGCAATCGGGTTGCTTATTTGTTGTCCCAGGTCGAGTACTCTTTATAAACCCTACTATATTCCTTGATGCTTTTTTCCTTTCGTTAATATATATATACACTCCTTTATTTTTATCTTTGTCTCTTAGTAGTATATAATTTGCATCCAATCTGTATCTCCACATAGCTCGCGTATATCAGACTAGCTACATCTAATCTCTGTAATTATAACAGGGTTCGACATACTCCATCAATTCAGTTAATCCATCATAACAAACCTTTATGTCGTCTATGGAAAATATCTCCAAACCATGTAGCGATGCGATATTCCTCTCGTTGAGACAAAAATAAGTGTTTACCTTAGGGAGGAGGTCCTTATGTACCCATCGTTTCACCAGATTTTTGTACCTCAAGGGTACCTTGATGTCGTCTATGCTCTCAACATCACAAGAACATGACCCCACTTCAGCAAGAATGAATTCCACGCGTCTACAAAATTTTCTTATGATCTTGATGATCTTTGTTTGTTATACATACTAGATATTTTCCTTTCTTCCACTCTACCTGAAATTCTCTTGCTCAATGAAGACAAATATGTGAGGTATTTGTTTGGTTGTATCTATAGTGCATTGAATGAGAGAAATAGTTAGCTGATTGATGACTTGTAACATGCGTATGTGCACATACAACTCCCCATTTTTAACTATATTTTAGTACTCGATATTCCATTGCTTGGGGATTTAGTGTACACTATGTGAATGTGCAACTTTTGGTCTAAGGAAAATCAGAATATTGGTCTTAGGAATCCAAATACCTATCAAGTAGAAAAAATTATCTCTAAAATAAGGTAAACTTTGAAGCTATTAATTGGTTACGAAAATGAGAAATTTGGTGACTAAAGGGATCCAAATTCAATAGATTAAAAAGAGTTGAATAATTGAATAAAAATAAAGTAATCCTTAAAAATTATAACTGGTTATGGAAATGAGAATTTTTTGTAGAAAGAGTTAGGGATAATTGAGCATATCATTAGGTGGAAAAGAAATCATCCTCATTAGAGGAGATTTAAGCCTAAAATTTCCATTTCATAATATGTAAACCAATCAAAATCCTTTAAATTTAAAAAGAGGTACATGCAAATATTTTGGAGGGAAAATAAGAAATCTACTCATTTTTTTTTTTGGCTTATCCTCTTATAGTTTTACTCAAATTTCAATTGTAGACACTCATTCGATGTAGAATAGTAAATTCCACATCCAACGAGTACTCATTATGCATACTTTTGAGAAGAACTATGTTGCTAAAAAATGACAATACATTAATAAAACATGTTCAATATTCCTTTTTAATGTATCTTCAATTTGTAACAACATGGGTCTTCTCAAAAGTATGCATAATGGGTACTCGTTGGGTGTGGAATTTAATTATGCATCCAACGCATGTCTACACTTGAAATTTGAGTCAACCTATAAGGAGATAATCCAAAAATATAATTAAAAAAAGTAGTTTTCTTCTTTTCCCTCCAAAATTCATAAATCTTATTTTATTATTTTTCCTTAGGAGGCCACTTTTAGGTTGAAATTTCCTCAAATGTCTCCAGTTACAGGCATATGATTTCTATACAAGTCTCTAAATCTATTTTAAGTGATGCTAGAAAACTTTGTATTATGAGATTTGTGTATTCATATATGGGAGGATAAAGACCCCTCTCTTGATGCCTTGTTAGGATAGAAAGAATTCCTATGATTCTATAGGTGTTTTAGTTGACTCATCAATAAAGTTGTTTTCTCAATAAACATGCTTGAAAGTGGCTTCTTAGAAAGATGCCTTGGGCTACTATACTTCATGGATAAGATGCTTCCCAAGAAGAAATATGGTTTCTAAATCCCTCATTAATCCACTTGAACATGATCATTACAAAATTCTGGAGGTTGGTTCCTTGTTCCTCACCTTGGTGGTTATCCCTTGATTCTAACAAGTGTGACTTGTGTCAAGGCTGTCTTTCTCTTAGGATGATCTTGAGTGGGAATACTTGGAGTGATGAAATCGTTCCAATCTTCATAAAATACTTACCACTTTACACTCATTATCAAGCTCCTCACATACCAAGCTTCGGGACTGGTGTTACCCTAGATTGGTTATCCCTTTAAGCCTTGATTATGCCTTGAGCCATTTGAGGAAGAAGCCCCTGAAGAGGTTGATGCAAGAGAGAAAGAAATGTCAAAATCCATTGCTTCCCCAAACTAAAAAGAAAATAACCAAAAGGAAAAAGAGGGTTGGAAAAACATGTATATGAAGCCTTGTACCTTAGCACAGACATCTCATTTTTCCCAAGAAAATTATCCCTAAATTTGGCTTTCCCTAGCCAATAATTTCCCTTGAAAAGGGTTGAGGTTTATTGGCTAGTTTGAGAGATATGGCTAGCCCTAGGT
The DNA here is from genome assembly GCA_000404065.3 of Pinus taeda. Taxonomy (NCBI): domain Eukaryota; kingdom Viridiplantae; phylum Streptophyta; class Pinopsida; order Pinales; family Pinaceae; genus Pinus; species Pinus taeda. Next base: position 234,197 of record APFE030338325.1, on the reverse strand, counting down.
TTGAAACCCTAGTTTCAGCCCTAGGTCTTTTAGCAAGTCTCTTTCCTTTTAGGGTTTGAAGAGAGTAATTTGATTAGGTTTATTTGTGAGTTCATCCAAGAATCATCATTCATCACTTCCCTTCATCCTCTTTGACTTAGTGGCTCCCCTTGGATTGGGATTGGTTTGAGTCAATTTCCATAATCTCTTTGCTTAGGGTTCAATAGATCTTTATCAAGCATCCTTAATTTGCTTGACCTTGAGGACTTGTTTCTTGGTCTTGCATAAAAATTAGGGAAGGCTCCCTAAAGTTTAAATCAATAATGTTAATCCTCATGATCATAATAAGCTAGCAATCTATCTTTTTAATGAGAGATGGTTTTGCTTTTGGGCAAGGAATACATGATTTCTTCATCACAACAAGCCTACATTTTTGTTATCATGATTTACCAATGCCTATATTTGAGGCTACAAGTAAGAACCCATTCAAATTTGAATTAAATTCTACAAGGTTAGTAAACATTTGGTTTTCATTAGCATATGTGGACAAGGATAGGATTTTATGCTATTGAGATCTAGAGAAACATGATCATGCTTCTAACTCTCCTTGCCTAGTTTTATATTCTTGAGATCACATCCAATGTGTCCATGACAACTTTCCTTGCATAGATTTATGGAGATTTAACTAAGAGATCAGAGCTAAGGCTACTTGGATTATAATTTCTATACTCTTAAACAATGGGGTTTATGTGTTCTCCATGTTACAAGAAAATAAGTGAATCAAATAATACAACCAATTCACTAAAGGGAAATAACAAACACATATTTTTTGATATCACCTTGTGACATACTACTATCATTCTCAATGTGTGATCACAAATAACGTGTTCTCATCAAGCATTTTTTATTTTTCCATAGCCATCTAGAAATGATAGGTGATGGATATTGCAATTCCATTCCATTTTTCTAAAGAAGAGAGTTCCTATAGTGAAAGAGAGCACATGGGACAATGCTGCTATTGCTGTAACACAAAAATGACTAGGTCAAAAAAATTTCAAGTCAGTGTTCTTTACTATTTTTATTCCTACTTTAGGTTCCTTAGTGTCCATGAAACTTGGTAAAATCATCCATGACTATATAAAAAAATGAGGATTAGAGTTTGTTGTTAGTGCAAGGAATTCAATTTTAGATAAGTATGGCAAAAATATATGTGTGGAGAATTCACATAAGGTTTTTGACAAAATATTGCAAAATGCAATGCTTGCAGGGTATGTCTAGATTGTGGATTTCAATATTGCTTTGAAACATATTTGTCAAATGTATAATTAATATATGAAACCCAATTCAATAATTGTGGTAAGTGTTCTCTTGGTGTGTGGCTACTTAGCAGTGTTTCCACAAGAATGGAGATGACATATAACATCTTTATGCAGTAGTATAAGAGGAGGTTCAACATTGTTATGTTATGTGACAAACAAAACTTTGTGGAACACTAGGAAGAAAATTATAACAAGCAAAAGACTCAAATTGTATTTGACAACCTACATGTACATATTGAATCAAAGGAGATGACATATAACATCTTTATGCAGTAGTATAAGAGGAGGTTCAACATTGTTATGTTATGTGACAAAAAAAACTTTGTGGAACACTAGGAAGAAAATTATAACAAGCAAAAGACTCAAATTGTATTTGACAACCTACATGTACCTAGAGGTATGGAAGAGACTAGCATCAATGGATGACAAAATTGATGATGTTTGCACTTACTATATAGACAAGATAATTCACGAAATAACTTCTAAATATTTTAAGAGGATTGAATTTTTGTTTGTTGAATTGAAGAGTTATAATTAAACATTAAATAATTTTCACGCTAATTATAAAAATAATGACACACCTATTATTTTAGTAGAGAATAAATTTCCTCCAATCTATGATATATTCATTCAAATTAGAAATAGAGCAATTGAAATGTCTAAGGGTACTCTCAAACCTAACTTTGAAGACTTCTACAAAGGATTTATTTGTGAACAAGATAGTCCTTTATCATCAATCAAACTATTATTAGGAAGGCACATTTGGCACAGAAAAAAAAGGATCCATTCACTAGTCTTAAAAAGGAAGCTAAACATATTGTTTCAAGTGCTTTAAAAAAGGTTCCTAATAATTCCAAGTAGGTATTTTGCAGAAGAATGAACATAAACATGCAATTATTGTGGGAAAACTAACCATGCTTAAGAGAATTGTTTTAAGAGGCATAATGAGCCTGTTAAAACCAAGAAAAAAAACCTCTAAATAAAACCAAGTTGCTCTCACTCCCTATTCTATTTAGCAAAGTAAATATTCCTCCTCTTATATGGACTATATTATGGATTTAGTTGCCTCCAATCACACAAGTAGTAATTCTTTTATATTTAACTCTTATGACAAAAAAAGGAAATTGGCTCATAAAGTTATAATGAGTGATTTTGATAATATTTTAGTAATTGGGTCTAGCAATGTTGATAGTTCAAATGGTGTACTAGAAGATGTGTTTTATGTTTAAGCATTCCCTATTAATTTACTTTCTATTTACTATGATTGTTAAAAAAAGTATAAATTTGAAGCTTGGCCTAATCGATATGTCTTGAAATATATTAATAATGGTTTCAAAATTGTTTCATATGGCCCAATTGATCATGATTGCGGTTCTGTAAGTTTAATGGTTTCTCCTCTTCCATGGATCAACTTTTTATTCTCATGTTGCACATGCTAATGAGAAAATAATCTTGTGGCATGAAATATTAGGTCACTTGAACTTTGGTAAAATAAAATTCTTGTCTAAGATGGTACTTGGTTTGCTTCCAATTTATTCCAACAGGAGTATTTGTGAAGGTTGTGTCCTTGACAAGAATCACAAGGAAATATATTTAAAAGGATAAATCTTGGCATGCACAAGAACAATTGCAACTGGTTCATGGTGACATATGTGGTTTTTTGTTTTGTTTGTTTTTTGTTTTTGTTTGTTTGTTTGTTTGTTTTATTTTATGTTATGTGATTGATTTTGTATTTAATTCTGCCTTTTATGGTATGCAAATGATTAAAGAGTGTGAGTGTAGGGCTTCCAAAGTAGGGGTTCAAAAATCCACCTACATGTATTCACTGTAAAGAGAGATAATACTGAGTTGTAAGACTATAAAAGGGTTTTATTCAACCATGCTAAAGGCATAAGAAAAATCTATGCTTCATTATCAAGAGTGAGTACTTTCCTTATTTTATTCCTTTATTATCCATATGTGATATGATGACAATTACATAGATTCATCTTGTTAGATTTTCTGAGCTCGCCCTAGCAGAAGGACACAAGAGAAATATGCATATATTTTTCCGTTATTGAAATAAAAATTTCATTTTTAATTGCTCCCCATAGTAGCGAGTTTGGAAGTAGTGTTAATTGGAAGGAAGAAGTCTTACCCTTTCCCTTTCATACACCAAGCAGGATCAACTAACTAAGTTGGGCCTCCCTAAAGAATGAAAGTGAGGCGACTTTAATACTAGTCAAGCGCAGATTCAGTTCCCATTGAAGGAAAGAAGTAATCCTTTTTTGCTGACTCGACTTTTGGCTACCTAACTAAAATTTTTGTTGTTAGTGAAGATAATATATAGCCAAGAAATAAATATTAAACAATTAAGACACCAAAATAAAAAATCCTTAACCATCAACTTTCAATCTAAATAAGCATCATTTAGATCTCAAACAACCAGAGAGAAATATGTAAAGTTGTTGAAAAAGGGCGGCAATAACTTGAAGAAACCATAAATAAATTGGATTTCAAGAAATTCGTGGTATTGACTAAAACAAAGTCTCCAATTTTAGCTCTAAGGTTTTTCAATGGGTCGCACTGCAAACATGGTTCAAACATAAGAGTTCAACTATGATGCACTTGTCAATATTATCGACCATTCTAAGGACTTTAAAACAATGTAGATGTTTTTACCATGCACACAAATGGTAAAAAAATTAGGGTTTTTACCATGGTTTCTCATCTTGCTTCATTGACGTTGCTTTGGCTTCTCCTCCTGCTTTGTGGGAGTTCCTCTAAATTCTCCTCCTGCTTTGATGACATGCCTATGGATTCTCCTTCTGCTTCTCTGATGTTCTTCTGGATTCTCCTCCTAATTTCCTGGTATGATCGAGGGTGAATGAAAATGGTTCTTGCAGTCTTAATAATTTTGGTTCCTGCGGTTCTTGGAAGAATATAGCATAAGAATGAATTGTGAAATGTACCTACCAATATGGTAGGCATATTTAAGTATCCATGTGTGAAGCTCACATGCTACATTCATCGCCACCATACTCTTTCCACCTCCCTCCAACCCTATAGGAATTGTTATTAATAAGATGCAGGGGCTAGTGGTAGGTATAAAAGAAGGAGATAATTAGGATAGTTCACAAGAGAAATCAACTAGGGGTTCTCACTATATAAGCCTATGCATCCATATCATGAGGGAGCCATCCACTACCCAAGCTTACATATGTTGTAGGACTTGTGAAGGCCCACATACCTTGAGCATCGACCCAAGTCAAAGTTGCAAGGGGTATGATGTGAGGAAAGCATAAGGAAAATGAGAAAGAAACATCAAGCATGAAATAATATTGGGATAAGGGAAAAACAAGTTTGATTACTACATAATAATGATAAAAACTAACTTACAAAATCTAAATGATGAAATTATGATCAATAAGTCTAACTACCATCTAGGTCATGCAATAACTAAACTATGATATTAGTGTTAAAATCTTATGATTAATATGTAAGTGATATAATGAATTGAAAATTCAAGTAAATCATGATCAAGTCTAACAATAATAATATAATCTTGATTATAAAATCATCACTGAAGAGAGAAGAAGACCATACCTATAATTAGTTGTAGGTGAGACATGAAATTTTAGGAACATGTTGGGATGAGCTATATGTATACATCATAGAGGTTAATGGATTGCCTCAAGGTGGAGTAGGGATAGAAACACCAAATCATAAAGAAGGGATGAAGGATAGATAAAAAATGAAATATGGGAAGTGATGATAGTAGTGTGATTCTAACAAAGGCAAGAGAAATAAGAAGGCAACACTTGCATGGAATTGGAAAAAAGCATGAGGAGACACTATACATATTTTTGCAAACATCATGAGGTGACATACATTGAATAAGAGCCAATGCTACTAAAAGTGGTGACCTACTAATCTAGGGCTATCATAAGCATGAAGGGGATGTATGTAACCTTAACCTAGTGCAAGCACATGAGGTAACATAAACTAATCCAATATTATCCTGGTTACATAGGCACCATATACTAGTCAGTGACATAGTATTAAAACCACGTGACATATGATAATCTAGAGAGAATTATGTTAATAGGTGCAATATGTCAATAGGGAGTTAATGTGAGTGTGAGAGGTGACTAGGTATTTTAGAAATTAATTTATATAAAATAAAACCCTAATTTTTATACTAATTGTTTCCAAATGTTAGAGAGCTGACTTGTTTTGGAGAGTTTTATCAAGGTATTTGTTGGGTATTTATATTTAGGGATTTTTTTATTTGTTAGAATGGGATATATAATTTAAATCACTCCAAAAACCTATCATTTTTAGGTTAGAAATAAATAATCCTTTGAGCTTATGTGGTGCTATGTATAATAAGCACACATTGGTGCTTAATTTGCTATAATGTTGCAATAATTAGTGTGTCTATATATAGACTTTTATCTTGAATCATTATTAGTGCATAATTTATAGTAATAATGCATTAATGCAATGATTGCTCCATAACATACCTCTAAAATATGTAGGTTTTAAAAAACAATTTTCGTTTTTAAAGATGTGCATATAATAATAAAAATGAACCAATCAAATTTCTATACAAAGTAAATTGATGAGCTTGAAGATAGTTGTAACAAAAAATTATGTACTTTATAAAATATATTTCGAACTTTGTGTATCTCATTATGCAACATTTATATTGATTGAATATCAAGGAAAAAAAACTTAGAGCCATGAGTGTAAGGGAGGTTCATCAAAATAAGATAAAATGTTAGATTTAAATAATGCATATTGGTTAACTCATGTCATGCAAAACAAAAACATGAAAAAATACAATAATATTGTTCATGAGATAAGTGGAAAAGAGAGTAAAATACCTACGAAATTGTTACAAAGAAGATATTTAGGTGGATAAAAAGGTAATTAACTCACTAACTTGTCTAATAAAAACAATAAGTAAGCACTTTTCTAGTGCTAACTAAAAAAAACCATAGACATCACATAAGAAAAATACATACCATAATAAGTAGGACAGTAAATAGTAATAAATAATTTCATCTCCTTGACATTTGTGTTATAATTTTGTCATTTGATTGTCAAATTCTTTCTGTGAGTCATATTTGAGTCTCGAAACCCTCCCATGATGTCAATGTGTGCATATAATATAACCATGTCAAATTTGAGTGCGTACAAGCACAAACTGAAAAAATTTCAATGTTGGCCCCATTCACAGGTCACTATGCGTAGGATTAATTAATTAAATCATAGTTTGCACTAATTGGTAAATTTTAAGTGATGTATTGGTCCTTAGGGGTAGGTCGACAAATGGAAACAATAAATTTAATATCAACGCAGATAATTGGTTTATAGCCATCATTTTTGCATTCATATGGACTCATATCCTTAGAGATTGGAAGAGGACCATAAGAGAGATATAATAAATTATGTCATGTATTAATAATTCATTGAGGCATATTCACTATTTCTTTTCATATAAATTGAAAAGAGAATTCAAATGCAACTTTGAAAATGGTAAAGCTATTCCCAACCTTCTAATTCCTTAGGTAATTAACTCACCAAGCTTTTCTAATAAGAACAATAAGTAAGCATTTTTCTAGCACTAATTAAAAACAATCATAGACATCACATAATAAAGATACATACAATGATAATTAGGGTAGTAATTAGTAATAAATAATTTCATCTCCTCGACATTTATGTTATAATTTTTTCGTTTGATTGTCGATTTCTTTCTGTGATTCATATTTGAGTCTCAAAACCCTCTCATACCTTCAACGCTTCCATCTACTATAACCATGTCAAATTTCAATATGTACAAGCACAAACTAAAAAATTTCAACGTTGGCCCCATTCACAGTTCACTATGTGCTAGGTAAATTAATTAAAGCATAACTTCCACTAATTGGTAAATGTTAAGTGGTGGATTGGTCCTTAGGGGTAGGCCCACAAATATAAAAAAAAAAGCTTGAGATCGATGCATATAATCAGTTCCGAGCCAACATTTTTGCATTCATGGGGACTTATATCCTTAGAGATTGCAAGCGAGATCATAAGAGACATATAATAAATTATTTGTGATTCATTGAGGATTTATTGAGGATGCATTATTCCTTTTCATATAAATGGAAAAGAGAATTTAAAATGAAACTTTCTAAACCAAATCTATTTCCCCTTCTTCCTTAGGTTAACTTAGTAAATTTATTTAATAAGAACAATAACTAAGCACTTTTTTAGACGAACTAACTAAGAACAATTGTAGCCATCACATAATAAAAATGCATACCATGATAATGACACCAAATAATAATAAATAATTACATCTCCTTGACATTTATGTTGAAATTATGACGTTTGATTGTTAATTTCTTTGTGTGAGTCATATTTGAGTCTCTGATCTAGGTGGATATTGGTGGTCACCCACGTATTCCACCTAGACCCCCCTGTTAGTCTCATTTGTTTCCTTAATTGTAGCACAATTTACTAGTTTTCGCAAATTTTTGGGTCCTAAACTTCCGGAGCCATTTTGAGGCCCTAAATGATGTTTTTTTAGCAAAATTCCTTCGGCAATTTCCAAGGCAATCACGTTAGTAGTTGTAGTCCTTAGAGAGATATTTCCAATGGTGTATCATACACATCAAACAAAGATAATATGACCAAATTATGACCCCAGGAAGTTGGCTGCCCAACTAACCCCCACGGGGCCCATAAACTCTTGGTGTTACATCTCCTCGGGTTAGGGTTTTGGTTGTTTATGGTTTACCCTTATTGTTTAATAATAAAAAGGCCCTTGAGCTTCATTGTAACTCAGTTCATATGCATGTAGCTGCCACATCTCTTCTCAGAGATAAGCTACCATCACTCGAGCTATCTTATTTCCATTCTATTTATAAGCATAGTTCAATATTTTTCTATTAATGAAATGAAGTGTTTTTCTGCTGCATCTCCATGTTTATGATTATATCTGTAAGTTGTTGCATTCCTGTTTAAGTTCGGACCAGTGGTATCAAAGCGGTTTTCTCTTTCTCTATTTTTCTTTGTATGTCCCCAATGAGGTCAGGGTATAAGGAGTTAGGGCTCAATCTGGTTGAATCATTGCAGGATCAGCCTCACAAAACTTGATGACCTCCCATGGTGTAAGAAAAGAAAGATGAAGGGGCAGGAGATCCTTTCAAAATGTTGCTCAAGGAAGCCCTTGAGCAAAAGAGGGATGCAATGATGGATAAATTTGCCTATATCCTTCGACGACTATCCATAGACGATGCATCTTCATCTAGCAGCCACTCTGGAGGTGCCACTCCTTTTAAGGTGCAAGTTAACTTCAACATTCCCATATTCGAAGGCTTGATAGATGCAAACGCCGTAGATAAATGGTTAAATCTATTGGGAGGATATTTTTCAGTTCATGACTTTTCCAATCGGGAAAATATTACATTTTCACTTATCAAAGCCGCCCCACACGTCAATGACTGGTGGGAAACCTACTGTGAACAAAAGAATGAGAGTGAACCCTCGTTGTTTTTGGCTACACCCACTTGGAATTCTTTTTGAGACACCATCAAGGAACAATATTACCATGTCGGGAGCTATGAAGATAAATACATAAAGTGGACCACACTATGATAGGGAAGGGACCAAGATGTGCTGGAGTTCAAAAATACTTTCCATACCCTTTGCACAAAGCTGGGTATCAAGGATATTGAGTGGCATTTGGTTCTCAAGTACCATGATTGTCTAAACAAGTACAGCCAGAACGAGATGGAGTTCCTGGACATTTCCTTGCTTAGCACGACGTATCGGTACGCTATAAAGATTGAGCAGAAGTTTAAATAGAAGAAGCGAGACTTTGGATCTATACATCCAAAGCAAGGAAAAGGCACCCCCAAACCATAGAACAAGGGACCAAGCCAAGGTGGGGCTACCCAGGACAACCCACTGAAGATGCAAGCAAAGAACAACACCACAAAGATGAAGAAGGATGCAAGAAAGTGGTGTGAGTTCCATAAGAGATCCACTCATAATACAAGTGAGTGTCAGGCCAAGCAGTCACTGGTGGCCGAGCTGAAGGCTTCCGAATCAGATTCAAGTTCCAAATTTGAATTAGAACCCTATAAGGGGAATGAAAAAGGGTACCAGATCATTGATGCTGAGCCTAGTGCCACTGTGGGCACCACAAAGATCCAGAAAATTGAGCCTGAAGATCTAGAGGATGGGGAACACCTCTTCCACTCTCAAATGTGGGTGAAGGGTTCTCTGCTGCAGTTCATTGTCGACAACGGGTTCCAATAGAACCTCATTTTAGTAGAAGTTGTGAAGCGGTTGGGCCTAAATACTACAAAACATCCACATCATATACCATCGGGTGGCTTCACTAAGGACAAGATCTTCACGTTAGCCAACAGTGTCGCCTTCCCTACAACATCGAGCCCTTCACGAATGAGGTACTGTGTGATGTTGCTCCTCTTGAAGTTTTTGATGTATTGTTAGGACAACCATACTTTTGGAAGAGACATGTTGTATATGAGTCTAGACCTCTCTCTGTGATTATTACTTTGGCTAATAAGTTGTACAGGATACCGGAGGTAGCCTTGCCTACCGCCATCTCTTTGATCACTGTAAAGAAATGCAGTAAGATCATTTCCCAAACCAAGAAATTCGTTTTCCTTATGATTCGACCCAAAGGCAAGAAGAAGGTTGTGGCCATGGCTTCTAGGCAGGGCTCCTCTGCACAACGACAACAGATATATAATGTCGTGGAGTACAGGGACATTTGCGCCTCACCCACAGGGGTACCTATACACTCTCAGGTCAACTGCTCCATCGATCTAACCCTAGGCGCGATGTTTCCCAATGGACCGATCTATCGATGCTCTGTTCCAAAGAACAATGAGATCAAGAGGCAGATTCAAGAACTACTGCAGAAAGGGCACATCAGGCCGAGCTCATCAACCTGTGGGAGCTTGATTGTATTGGTACAGAAGAAGGATGGGATATGGAGGCTCTGTATTGACTATCGGGTGCTGAAAAAGATCACTATCCGGAATAGGTACCCAATCCATAGGATTGATGACCTTTTGGACCATCTCAAGGGGGACAAATATTTTATCAAGATTGACTTGAATTTAGTTTATCAATAGGTGCCTATCGAACCCTCCGATGTGTGGAAGACTGCTTTCAAATCCAAGGAGGGCCTTTTTGAATGGTTGTTCATGTCGTTCGGATTGACGAATTCCCCTGCAACCTTCATGAGACTGCTAGATGAAATTTTGCAACCCTTCACCAATGTATTCATGGTGGTGTATTTAGATGACATCTTGATCTTCAACCATAGTAGGGAAAAGCACCTCCACCATATCCGATAGGTCCTTCAAACCCTTCGACAACACAAGCTGTGTGCTAACTTGGAGAAATGCACCTTTGGCCTGACCCAGGTTCAATATCTAGGGTACATGATTGATGAGCAGGGTGTACATGTGGACCCATCCAAGATACAAGTCATTCGGGATTGGCCAGCCCCAACCATTCTAACAGAGCTCCACAAATTTTTGGGTCTTCACAATTTCTACCATAGGTTCGTGTTGGGGTTCTCTCATATCACTTGGCCTTTAAGTCAAGTCACCAAGGGTGGAGCAAAAGAAAATTTCTTTTGGTCGGAAACCCAAAAATGAGCGTTCTCTGAGTTGAAGAATAACCTCTATTCCGCACCAGTTCTCACATTACCAGACCTGTAACAACCATTTGATATTGAGACAGATGCCTCTGACTATGCTATTGGTGTAGTTCTTACTCAACATGGGTGATCCGAATTTAAACAGGAACGCAATAGATTACCGATATAACCATAAATACAGAGGTGCGATAACCATAAATAAAGAGTTGCAGCAGAAATAATACTTCATTTCATTAATGGAAAATACCGAAATATGCTTACAACCAGAAATGGAAATAACCCAGCTAGGGCGATGGTAGCTTAT